>CM074501.1:14125468-14228316 GCA_037389245.1 Oryzias sinensis | reverse complement strand
CACGAGCAAAGAGTCAACATGGCTGCTGCGTTGAGGCGGCGCCATCAGTCAGCAATGAAAGGTTGAAGTTTAATTAAAGTCATCAGGCAATTAGAAGGCGGCATGATAGTGCTTTACAGCGCTTTTTTTCTTGCCCCGTCCATTAAAGTGCCTTCAGGAAGTCTCTGCCCTGCAGTCAGGAGCAGCAGGGCAGAATGTTTGTCAGCAGCTTGGAGTCATGACTCACAGACACACCCTTCAAAATGCAGAGTACTGCAACTCATGTTTTACAGTACATTTAATTAAAACAGACGTGTCATCAAAGATGTATTTACACATCACCTGATTAGCTGAAGCAAGCAGATTTGAGTACTTTTCACTTTAGACGTTTATAAAGGATGACGACAACCTTCTAAACACGGTTCCCGGCCTTCTTCAGGGTGGTGGTGTCATGTCATTTTCACAGACAGGCTAAGGTGTTTGTTTTTTTACCTGGGTTTCTTTTAAATTTTGAGTGTAAAGTTTATCTTCATCCTATGTAAAATATCTGCTGCTGCTTTAAACTTTATTTGTTCACTAGAGACCATTAAAATTTGACCTAGATTTCCCATTAATGCAAAACTTGTCATGGTGCCTCTGTCAGCGCTCCTCCCCCCCCCCAGCTCTGCTCTGCTCCTCACTCACCAGCTGTGACTACTCACCTCATCAGCCACCTGCTCTTCATAAGGAGACCCAGCTCTAGCATTCTTCGCCAGTTCGTTAACCCTGATGGTGCCTAGTCTCCTGAGCTCTACGGCTGGCCCCTTGTCTTGTTAAGCCCATGCTAATTTAGTTTAGCTGTGCTACAGGAACTTCATCCCACGAAAGTCACCAGAGTCAACCACCACCTCGAGCAGAAGCTGTAAACCTGATATTCCTGAAACACTCCGCTCCTCAAGTACTCCAGCCACGCCGCAGTCAAGTAACTCCAGCTACGCTGCTGATTAACGCTCTTGTTACGTCAAGATCAAGATTCGACGTCTCGCCACTCAGAATCAGAAATACTTTATTGATCCCACACGTGGGAAATTTGTTCATTACCATAACAACTAACAGGGGAAAAAAAGAATAAGAATAATATAAAATAAAAACAAGAACAAGGAAAATGTGGTATAATTTAAAAAGTTATTTACAAAACAGTGCAGGTAAAGAGATGTGCAAAACAAATGTGCAAAATAGAGAAGAAGAAAAAAAAATGTGCAAAGGTTATCTTTTGCATAGTGATTTGTTGTACAGAGTTATTGCATTGGGTATGAAGGATTTCTGGTACCGGGCAGTTTTGGAGCGGAGCTGTCCGAGCCTTCTAGAGAAGGCTGTTTGTCCAGAACAGGGTGGAGAGGATGCTCTGGGTTGTCCATGATTGAAAGGAGTCTGTTCAGTGACCTCCTCTCCATCACTGTTTCAAATGTGTCCTGTTTGCAGCCAATGATGGAACTCAACTCAACTCAACCGAGTCTCCTTCACGAACTCTGAAATCCTTCACCCATATCTTCCTCCACGCCCCAGTCTCAGCTCCGCCAGAGTTCCAGTCTCACTATTCATCAAGACCCGCTGGGTCTACAATAAAACTCATTACTTACCATTCCACCTACCTACCTCTTCCTTCCGGTTACAGCATCTGGATTCGTCTCGTGTTCTGACCATGACAAAACTGTCAAAGTGGAAACTAAAAAGTCAGACATCAACTTCAGCCTCGTCCAGTTTTTACAAAACAAAGTCACTAAAACTGGTGTTTTCTAAATATAATCACAAACATGAATCCACCAGTTGAACAACTTTATTAGCAGCATCCTTGTAACATTATGATGAATATTATGCATTATTATGGTCTGTGGGAAAAACTGTAGCAATAAATCCATACCTTCAGAATCAGATTATGAATAAAACAGAAAAAAGTAGGTCTTTGGTTGTTTTTTCTCTGCAACCTAGTACCAACTGTCCCACAAATCGGTACCTGTCACATGGACATATTTTCCTCAAACTATCTTAAACCTTGTGCTATCCTAGGCACTTTAACATTGGGAGTTGGGTCATCTAGACCCACTAGACAGTGCTCTGAACCTTTTTTCTTCAATGATTTGCGATCTTCACTGGTGTCCATGGATTACATGAAATCTTTCCACCCTTATCCACCTTTGTCATGGTAGGGAGAACACGTCAATAGAAAGGGGGGCGGTGGGTCATCTAAGATAGCACAAGGGTTATTTATTTTTATTGAAACAAAGGTCTTTCACTTTCTTAAGATTCAGTCTTTGCAGTGTAGACCTTTACCCCACTGTCCCAGGTTTTCTCAATGTGTGGATCATGGATCTCAGTTTGGTTTTCTGGAGTCTCGAATCTTCAGAAATGTTGTTGTTTTAGACTGAAACAGGCTTATGACTTTGTTTCTCATCTGTTTTTCAGGATGAAAAAGGTAGAGATTGAAGAAACAAGAAGATAAAGTGTTAGAGCCATTTTGATTTGGGAACTTTTTCAAGTCTAACAATCTGTTAAACACGAGGATCTGGATGGACATTGTGCAGATTAAGAATGGTTGGGGGAGGAGCCCCAGACAGAGCTGCAATAAATTGGCGAAATGTGGACAAACGAGTGGAAATAGATGAGAAAAATGAACTTGACCAAGTGCAAAACTGGCGCGAGTCATTTCGGTACAGTCAATATTTATTACTGTAGTTCAATTAGCAATGACTCGCACTCATTAAAATGCACACAGTGGCTCTTGCCGACCTTCACAAACCCAACAGTTCTGTTGCAGTTTTATCTGATTGGAGGTGGTGAAAACAAGGAGAGAACGGTTCCTTTGTGTTTGCAGTCCCACAGCCTCTGCAGCTGATGTGGTCTGAACACAACAGACCGAGATCGGAGGAAAAAATTAATACGAGAGAAAAAAAAAGTACTTCAGGTCATGTTGTTTCATGCCACTTTGGCTTTTTAAAATACTAATTTCTGAGAGAAATGAATGAAATTATTCATCAACAACCTTCAAAAAGTTCTTTTGTTTTTTAACTGAGCTCTCGTCTTTAAAGCCATTCCTGTGTTTGTATGTAGAGAAACAGCCGTCATGTGTCTAAAATAAGTAGCTGGACAATGTAGATGACCTTCCAGTAAGTGACATTGAGTCATATTAATAGTAAGTCACATTAATGGCAAAGCCATTTGCTATTAATATTCATTACAGACGTTTCAGGTGTAAATTGCTGGACCCACACCTGTAAGCATGAGCTTTTCTGCAAACCAAAGAGTTTTGACAAATATCTTTATTTTTGCTGCACAAATGGCTGAACAGATTTTTGTTCAGAAGCAATAACAGGGGTCCTGCAACAGGTACTCCCGGTACCGTATAAAAGTATTGATTTCGGTGCTTCATTTCAGACACGTCAATCTCTTCTTTTCTATTCAGTTTTGCTGTTAAAATCTAACCAATCATTTTGCCCTTCCAAAAATTGTGGATGGGGGGGCTAATGTAAAAATGGGTTACCCAGCAAGGGCGGGTGGAGCTTCAGTCAAGATGCCAAATGTGTAAAATGGTAAATGGCGTAAACTTGTATAGTGCTTTTCTACCTACAAGGACAAAGCACTTTTACAGTCACCGACTCATTCACCCAGTCACACACACATTCACACACTGGTGGCCGTTCTGCCCGCCAGAGGCAAGGTGGGGTTCAGTGTCTTGCCCAAGGCCACTTCGGCTCAGCCGCAAGGCGGGAATCGAACCTGCAACCTTATGATCATGGGTCGAGCACCTTACCGCCCCGTGTAGTAACTGAAAGCTTGTTTGCATTGTACAGTAAAAGATTCAAATTCAGGGACTTGATGGATTACATAGTGCTCCGAAAAAAGGCTGTTGTCGTTGTGATGAGCGATGAAATCAGTGTGTGAAAACGGAGATGCAGCGCTGCAGTGCTCCGGAGGTAGGAAATGAAGCATCTTCGGAACATTCAAGTGCTCTCCTTCACCTGTCACGCTGTCACATTTAAATGGGGAAACAAAAAAAAGGCAGATTTTTACATTTCTGAAGTACTGGTTTGAGCTCAGTGCTATCTTAGATGACCCCACCCTTCCATTGACGTGTTCTCCCTACCATGACAAAGGTGGATAAAGGTGGAAAGATTTCACGTAATCCATGGACACCAGTGAAGATCACAAATCATTGAAGGAAAAAGGTTCAGAGCACTGTGTAGTGGGTCTAGATGACCCAACTCCCAATGGTAAAGTGCCTAGGATAGCACAAGGGTTACGCATCAGTTCATTATCAGTATAGGCAAGAATCCAAACGGACCTTACCAATTGGTAAGAACTGTTCTAGAGCACAATTGATCACCGACTTTGACATTTCCTGTTCTGCTCTGATGAGGCCCAAAATCATTCATTTCTAACCTCAGAAGCCATTTTTTTCAACATCTGGTTGCAGGTCGTGGGCACTTTTCATAGTGTTGACTATTCACCAACAAATGTAAAGATAAAACAATTGGAGGTGCGTTGAAAAAATTCTTTAAGACCAAAATGAAGTTTCATTACAGCAGGAGGATACCCCCTCCTCATTTCACAAACAGGATGAGGATTGGAGGTTGTACCTTTTTTCCGCCAAACATGATCAAAATCATGAACAAAAAGTATTTTTCTCAGAAAACTGGACTAACAAATAATAAGATATGTTGAGTTTATTTTATTGGAAATTTGAATAATGAGAAAAAAGAGCAGTTATAGTCAGTCAGGGACCTTCTTAGTTTGACGATGATGTGAGATTAACTTTGACTCTGAACAAATCTCATCAATATTGTTCTTCTTGCTGCATTAAATAAGAAATCCTCATGTTAAGCTAATCTGTCATGTGCCTTCATAAAGTTAGCTCTAAAATTTCTGGTCATTAAAATGGAAATGATGTGGAGCGTATGGGCAGATTTGTTAGTGAGTAATGGGATGCACATAAATCAGAGTTCCTGTGGCACCGTCTGACTCATGTACTGCTTTTCTGTCTAATCCCTGTTTAACTATTGGGGCCAGTCAAACCTAGAGATTGCTTAAGAAGCATAATTAGCATAGACGCTTTTGTGGCATTGTGGTCGCTGCCTGCAGACACGCTGCAGCTCACTTTGAAAAGTTCCTGCCTGCAGCCTAAAGCCACGAGTCAATCAGTGTCTTCTGGCAGCATCCAGCTCTCACGTGTTAATTAGAGATGTCTTTTTCCCTTCTGGCAGCAGAATGAGACAGCTACAGCAAAGGTGTTACACTTCAGGGAATGTGCAAGAAACTTCCAAGAGCTTGGTGCACCTTTTGATCTGCCTGGATCACTGATAACTATTGTTCTATTTCAATTGTGGCAGTAAATGGAGATAAAAGTGGAGCCGCTCTGACGTCTGCACCGCTGACGGATCTCCAGAAGACAGTTTTACTGAAGCGGAATCTCTTCACGCTCACATTCCCATTTGGGTTCAGTCTTCAGTTCATATTCAGTTTGTGTTTGTCAGTTTGTAGTATGCTGAACTATTGTCATAGTGTCACACAAACATATACAATTGAAATTAAGTTGTTCCAACTCCAGCAGATTTTGGTTAGAAATATCAGCAAGTGTCTTCTTGATTTGAAAAGACACAAAAGGTAATAAGATGATGTACATGAAGCATTATTGAGAGAAAAATAAATCCAAAATCGACCAAAAGTGTGATAACGTTTCAGGCTCTACTCAGTAAAGCCTCGGCCCGTATCCATCTGTAAGGTGGCTGCAGGTTAAAAACGCTCAAACCTGTATTCAGTTCACCTGTATGGTTGTAGACCGCTGAGTGAGTGATGAGTCTGAAGAGTGAAAATGTTCACGCACATTTTCCTATGGGCATTCTGCGGGCGACAGGTCGTAGTGAACACCTGTACAACATGTAAGGGTGTGATGCAAGCATGTTGTACAGATATTTCCTTTTTTTTCAGCCTTGCATATCCTGTGCTTCGCACATGGAGCCCGTTAGTGCCGTTTACCTGATAATTGAGTTCTCCCTGTGTGCAGCCTGACTGTTAGAAATGAGACAATCAGAGCGTTGTTTGTGTGAACATCCTGTGGACACCCTATGGGCACTTAATTATCCCCTAGATGGGTGCAGCACTCGCTTGCTGTCAGCAAGGGGCCACTACTCGCACATCGCTAATCACTAGTGTGGCAACGTAAGGGCAATGTACGACAGCATCACCCGGATGTCATAAGTGTGTTTAACTTATGTGATTATGCTGGGTTCACGCGTGTTCAAGCGATCACTCTTAATAAAAAGTCTGTGCGTATGTGCGCGTTTCAGGCTTCAGCATTCAAAATTCACACATTCACGTGTTGCTACACAAGTTCTTAAATCCATTTTTGGGCTCTACATCGAAAAGGCACTGCTGTGAAAGAAAAAGCCTGGAGCAAGATTCACCAGATTAACACCACTTTGGCATTTCACACCAAGCTTCTTCAACGGTCTGTACATGTGCTAGTTTCGGGTAGCGACAGTCTGAACCCTGTACGCTTCTTGAACACGCATCGCATGCCCAGTGTGTACTTCACAATAAACCTATCACATAGACATGAGAGCGTACGGGCCACATGACGTACGAGCGTCAAGCAAATTGCGAAACACACCTTTAGATGCAGCTGCTCCTCTTTATGGCCCTCTCTGGACCAAAGGCTAAAAACCTGCAGAACCCATAAGCGTTCATGTGACGAAGGCTTAAATATTTTAAACTACAAACATGGACAAATTAATTGTTTTACTTCATTAATGAAGGAACAACCTAGAACAGTCATAGAAATAATTTGAAACTGGCAAAAGTAATATTACAGTAAAATGTAATAAATTAACCCATATGATAATTAGACATTTGCTTTTTGAATGTTGCTCAACAGAATTATTGGGTAAAACATCTCTTTTGTGGATGTCTTTTTTATATTGCTGCTGAAGACAAAAAATGTCTATCTAAATGTTTATCTATTCTACTCTACTCTACTCTACTCTACTCTACTCTACTCTACTCTACTCTACTCTACTCTACTCTGCTCTGCTCTACTCTACTCTACTCTACTCTACTCTACTCTACTCTACTCTACTCTACTCTATTCTATTCTATATTAAGTCATTTAATTCAGTCAGCCTGACTTTTAGTCTTTGTGGTGTTTGGTGACTTGTTCCACACTGAACAAGGACCTTAGAAAGAGAGGGAGAGTTTCTCTGGAAATGTGAAAGACAATCCCTGACAGGGATGTTCAAGACAAAACCGTGAGCGTCTGTAAGCAGACTCCTGTGACTGCAGCTGCGCAGGCTGTTCAGAAGATCAAGGTCCACAGGACTGTCGCTGACCGCCATGGACGTGTCTGATGACAAACCGAAGAAACGGAGCATGCAACCGATCGGGCAACCAAAACAACCTCCAGTGTCTGAATGTTCAATCTCTGAAAGTTCATGGCACCAACAGTCCTTGTTTTCTCTTTGTCTTGTTCTGAATACCATTTAGTCTTTTTTGTAAACACCTTTTATTTCAGCTTGAAATCAATCTTTTTGTCCAGTTTCATATAAACGTGGTACAGACGGGAATGTGAGGCGGCATTCTTTTATATAATTGAGAATGTGTCACAAAAACTCCAGAAATGTCCAGCCATAGCTGCGCACCACAGAAAGCTGCATTCTGCTCCTTTAACAAAGGCTCAAAGCTTTTCACAGACAAAATTCAGACGTCCCAGACAGGCTGACCTTTCACTGTACAGTCATTCTTCCCCTCAGCTCCTACAGGGAAGAATGTAAAAAGCCCTTGAGACCAACAGGAATGAGCTTTTAATTAAAGCCAGATGCCCATTACGTCCTTCAGTCCTCATGGCAGTAAATGTTGTTAGTGGTAGGTAGCAGAGCTGCAACCTTAGCTCAGAATTTCTTGTTGATTTCCTTCCAGTGGATGCTAAATGAATGTCAGCCAAGCAATGATGCTGATGCGGAACTGTACAAAGTAAAAATTTTTGATTATGTCGTCTGATTAGCCCTGCGAGCTCTGTCCACAACCCGTTCACTATTATCCAGGAAGCTTTAGAGCTTCAAAAACAATCTTCGGAGGAACAAGTCACCTTCTGAGGCATCGGCTGTGGCTTAAATCTGTTCATTCTCAAACATTTCTACAACTTTTATAAAGATCCCTTTTCAGGAAGGAACTTTTCTCCTACATCAAGTCAAAACCGAGACACAGTCCAGTGGCTTAGAGCCTTTGGTAACCAGTTATTACTGAAAACATCAAGACTAGTAAATAAAGACCATTAGTGCAGCACCACTGCCAGCGGTGACAAATCCTTCTGCTCTGGTTGTAGGGATTCATCAATAATGCAGAAAGATTCCTAAATGCGATGTTGAATTACAGTGCTAAAATTGAGTAAAAGCAACCTGCTCTCAGCTTCAGCAGCAATCAGCATCTTTGAAACATGTGATGAGAAGCCAAACTCCTTACAACTGGAGGCTGAACATTTCTGCCGAAATACTTACAGACTGAACTTCACTGCATATTCTACAGGCTTCAAGGAGAACTACACATAATATCTTTTTCACAAACAACAAAATAGTGTCTATCCTTCTCAGATATCAGCCTTTTGGGTACTAGGGGCGGGCGATACAAAAAATTTGGGTATCGATTTAATACCAAATAATCGTCGATATCGATGAAGACACTTTCGTCTTAGAATGTGGTATGCAGACAACAGCCTGGTTCAGACACAAGGGGAGCTTATTTCCCCAGTTTGCTTCCACACAGAGAGGTGATTTAAGTGGAATTTTTTTTGCACAAATGGCAGAAAGTTTGTGCTTTTTAATCACTTTTTAAAATTAACTTTCATTCTGGGAGTTAAAAGTGAAAGAGCATCATGGAAATATGAGCATCCGATGCTTTTGTGTGTCTCATTTCCATCAGCGCTTGCCTGAAGGTTTAGCAATACAAAGCCGCTTTCCCGCTTTCACTCAGTGCTTGGAAACGGTGAGACTCACAGCGTTGTTCCAAACAATTCCAGATGGCAAAACATATTGCATCACAACTCCATGCATCCCAGCCTTCCACAGTGCTTGTGTTGCTGTTTTACTTTGGATCACCATCTCATTTACTTTGAAGTAGGTGGCATATGTGAGCAGTGAAGCTGCAATGAAAAATGCTAAATACCACTTTGAGATTTTCCACTGCATTCATGAACCCAAGCAGGTTCAAACAGGTCTGAGGTCCAGGATACAGAAACAGTTCTGGTTAGGTAGGAAAGGAATAGGTGGCGTTCAGCTCTTACTGGAAGCAGTATTGATTCGAACAGAAAAAAAGAGGGAGGGATAAAAACATTGAGTTGTCACATCGCTACCATGGCATGACATATGAGGGGAGGAGATGGGCTTGAAATCCTCATAAAACAAAATGCTGCAGTCTATCATCAAAGAGGGATGAGAAAGAAATGTTTCACGCAAGGTCACAGCGAAGCAAATGTGACATTAAAAACAGCTCAAGACGTTAATTCACTCTAAATGTGCCATTTATATGCCACAGAAAGCTTACCTGACAATCCCTGCCTTGTAAAGCTTTGTGCAAAGGTCAAATGGAAGTTTCTTTGACACTTAAAAAACTTTTAGAAGTATCGCTCTGTTTCCGTGCAGTCCTTGTCAGGTGTGCGGCATAAACTGACGATCAGGAAGAAACAGAAAACAGAACAATAAAGCATCTGGATGTGTATTTATATGAGCTCTGCAGGCATCCACAACTGTAATTTAATGGTGTAAATGGGCTGTTCCCAAACAGAATCTGTATTTCTCCTCAGACGGCGGTTCCAGGTTCATCACCAGGGAACCGGACGTGTTTACCAGACTTGGACCTGGTAGATGAGCGAGACAATCCTTGACCTTGGTAAAATGAGCTTCACCGCGAATGCAAATGAAGAAGATGAGTGCAGAATGCCCCCTGGGGCAGAGAGCACCTTCACTCCATCTTCCCTGCGTTGTCATGCAGGTCATCGAGGCGCTCGGCTGTTATGTCAGCGGCGTTTTCTGATCGAAGGATTTAAATTTGTCGCTCATCTGAGCAGGTATATCGTTAACTCAGTGAAAAAAAACAAATCAAGCAGCAGGGAGATGGCTTCAATGATGCGCTGCAGGGATTTCAGGTTTGCTCTTGAGATCAATGCACTCTCTCTGGGGTCTTCTGTGAATTTTCACCAGAGGTGACCCACTGCTGAGTTCACACAAACCATTTGTCAACTGCTGCTGTGTCCCGGTGCTCAGGTGAGTTCTATAGCCCTCATTGGGCGATGCCTCTTCATCTGTAGGTGAAATCCTCCATAGATGATGACTTGGTTTTTGCTGGATGATTCATTTTATTCACTGTGCTGATCCTACTGCCAAGCTGCAGTTTTTCAACCAACAGGAAACAATCTCTCTTGGCTGAAGCAGACACAAAGCAAACTGACAAATTTCGCCGTCTACCCAGAAGAGATGCTTTTCGTCTAAATTTTAAGACCTCCAGTTGTCACACTGGACGACATTTTTTTGCTGGATTTGATCTGTCTCCTGGGGGGTATGGTGAGTTGCAGTCAGAGGTGCTTCAGAGCTATTTGGAGGGTGTTTTACTAGGGATGTCCCGATCTGATCACACGATGAAAAATCAGGCCCCATCATGTATTTACAGTCTTTACCCAAATGCAGCATTGCATCCCGATCAGGGATTGGATAAATATTTTAAACTGTTTGATCAGCGCAATGTAAGACAGTTTTAAGTTTATTACAATACCATGGTAGAAGACTCTCATATCACGAATGGATCACAACATTGTATTACTGTGTAATGCAACAGAGGTCGGCACATAGTTTGAGCAGGAGGTGCACAAAAACATGTCAGCTGTTCCTAGAGACTTTAAAGTTTGCAATGACAATCTGCAAGAGGGTGTATTCAGACTGGACACATTTGGTTTGCTCAAAGTAAACCAGAGTTAGTTTCCCCTGACTCACCGTCAGAATTTAAAGTCCCACTCATTCGCCCACAGCATGCCTGGGCTGACCAAACGGTCTACGACCTTGATATTTCGTGCCGACCACATGCGTCCCCCGTACAGATTTGCCCATTTTCCGGCCTCAGACAGACAGCCCATATCCACCTAAAAGGGCAGTTGTGACGTAGGCTTGCGGGCAAGACAAAAGCAGAGAGCATTTAGGGGAAAACTTCTAGGATGAAGCAACAAGGAAGAGGGAGAATATCAGGTAAGAGAAAATATAAAGGAAATTAACAAAAGATAAAGGAAACACAGAGTGATAAAAGAAAGAAGCCAAACCGAAAATAGTGAGAGATAGTCATTGTCCAAATGTGTTTTAGATAATAAACAGATACTGTCATTTAATTTTCTACTTTAGCTGCATGTTAGCATTGAAAATTAGACCATAGACTGACATCTTTGTCAAATAAGGGAACATTAAAGCAGTAATAATAATCTAGGCAGATTATACAACTGAAACAATTGTTCTTTACCTATTTATTCAATCTTTTCTTACCAAATTTTAAAACTGAAATAAAAAAAAACATGCACTGGTGGTTATATAAACAAACAACCATTAACTTTCTTTCTTAAAGAAAAGGATGAAAGACTGAGCAGCTTTATATAAAAAAACATACAAATAGTTGTATCAGTAACACCCAATTTCTTTTATCTCCATCAGCTAATGTTGAGGAGACACCATTTTTCAGATGAAACAAGTTCTTTTGAACCAAACATAAATCCTAAGTGTTTTATGACCCTAAAATTACATTGTGCTAGAAAAATAAAAGGCTCTCTGCAAGCACCTATTTTCCAAAGGCTGCATTAGTACAACAGCACGAGAGGGATCATTACAAACAACACTTGTGCTCAGCTGCAGTTATCTCTATTCAGCACAATAGCTAAAGAAAGACGTGAAAGCTAACAAAGTGCAAAACTGAAAAATAAAAGCTTTGCTACACAAAGAGTCAGGTGCTGTCGCCTTACCTACACTGATACATTTCTCAGTACACTTCCCTTTTAATTCTACTTTCTCCTTTCAGGCTTGACATGGGGAAAAAGCTGGATAAACATGTTCTGAGGAAATGTGGCATCATCAGAGGACATCCTGGCTTTTGTGAGGTTTGGAAGTCTGCTCTTAGCAAAGATGAATCAAGCTCCTCTGATTGGCCATCAGGTGAGGGTGTTGGTTTTGGAAAGTCCTGGGGGAATGGTGCTTTGGTTTGGGGAATGGAACTTCTTTTCATTGTATGGGCCACTAGAATTTCTGCTTTCCTCATATTACAGTTTGCCAAGACAATTCTGAGGTGGGTGGAAAGGGACTTCAAAAGGCCTCCTTTCTGTCCTACAGAGAAGACTTTATGAGTTTAGGGAGAAAACCCTCAACAGACCTGCTCAGAGTCCTGACCTCAGCTCCTCACATTTGGCCAAAAAGTCAAGTCATCATTATGCTTCATAAACACTTTGAAGGATACATTTTCAAAGCATCCAAAACCCCAACTCCTCTGCAGGTGAATAATGGCCAAACCTGTATTGGACACGTAAATTGTAGACCGTTCAGTGAACCCGTAGAGTGAAAATGTTCATGCACAGTTTTTTCTACAAGTATACAGCTGGCAACAGGTCGTTGTGGCCAAATCCAAGTTCATTCCCTCCCCTTTTTCTCCAATGTAGGGGCATTTGAAGCTCTAGTAATGTCCAAACTTGTTTTTTTAAGGTGATGTCAAAGTGACTTACAGCTGGATATCCCTCCGCTGGTAGGGGGATCCGCATCCCACTATCCCGCTGAGAAGAAACGCATTTCTTCATGGGGTGACCTGAAGCACAGAAGTTTACATTTAACGACTTATACTAAGTAGCAGCTTATTTGACTCACTTTTAAAACATAAAATGGCCCATATATTTGTCATTTTCCCACTACTAACCAGTTGCCCTTCAGTGTTTTTTCTCCCACTAGAGGGCATTGTTGGCATGTATCAGTATTTGCTCTATGCGATGAGTCTAAAAAATTCAGACAGAAGCTTCTCCACACATAGTTTATGAACACATTTTTTGGACAAGCATTGGGTGTGAAAGTTGATGCGCGTCAAAAGAGGCAGCAAACGCGAGTTCAACGCACAGGTTATGCCAGGCTGTTACGCCCCTTTTTAGGTCGAGGGGTACGTCGAGGGGCATAACATAAAAGTAATTTTTTTTGACCACCAAGTTTAAATGAACAAAAACACCAAACGAATGTCCCCGTACAAAAATACCAAATTTATTTACAAATTAATAAATGAACAACAATGCCTTAAGGTGGCGCTAAAAGCCTTCAGGGTGAACCCAAAACAAAACCCCACCCAACTGAAATATGTAATCTTACCTGGAAATGAAAGAAAAGGGAAATCAATGACAAAACACTAGACAAACAAAAACAGGAGAAAACAAGTATTAAAGAAAATGGCATTTCACCCCTACAGCTTCACTTAACATAACTACAAACCAGTAGACTAAACAAAATGTCATGGCAAGCTAGGCGAGAAAGACCCAGTCACTGGAACCCAGAAGGAAAACACAGGTGAGTAAGATGGTAAGTAAGAATTTTAATGTAATTTGGAGTTGCTTGAGATCTTGACGTGGCTGGAGGCTGGAGAACTACAGGTGAAGTCGCTGGAGGTACCTAAGGCTCGTGGCGTGGCTTGGGGGGGGTTCTTGGAATTCCGTGAGGTTTTTCGGCTCAGGTAAACAGGAGACTCAGGTGTCCACTTGTGGTATGAATGTCCTGAAGGCGAGGCATAAAATAACGTTTGGCGAGAACATGAACACATGGACAAGAAATAACATGAGACCAGACTAGGCACCATCTGGGGCAACGGACTGGTGATTAATACTGGTTCTGGATCTCCTTTTGAAGGTCTGGTGGATGATGAGAGGAGTGAACACAGCTGAGACGAAGCAGGAAGCAAGCAGAGAGGGGAGGGGGGAGGATAGCTGACAGAGGCACCATGACACAGAGTGGGCACAAAACTACAAAATACTAGAAGAAAACACTAAGTGCAACACAAAGCAAAACAAATGGAGAAGAGCACCAAGCTGCAGTGGAGACCGGTTGCAGCCAAGCTCCCTTCTCGCAGGCTGGTGGTCCACATGGTGTTTTTGGAGGCTGCCTCCATCAGTTTGGGTCCAATAAGAGCCACACCTTCATGCACCACACCTGCAAATAATCAGACACACACAAAGATCCACAAAATTAACAAAGTCCCACTCCGATACAAATCAAATACACAAGGCTTGGCCAGTTTGTTCAAAAAGGTTGGACTTTGCTCTTACAAGTCTGACTTATACACCAGAAAATACAGTAATGACTTTTTGTTTTTGTATGACTTTTCAAAGTTATGTAACCGATGTTATGTATTTTCTGAGCGCTGGCAGCTGCATGCTAACATAAATTACCACGGGCACGACGATGGTATATTCCACTTTCACGCGGTGATCACTGTGCCTGTGTCTCTGTAGTGTACTTCTGTGAATGTAACTTGTTGAGCTGAGTTGGGACACAAACGTTCAGAGGTTTTCTGGATGGATTACAGGGTCTGTGGTCCTAAAAGCAGCTGCTAAAGTTTTAGGTAGCATTAGAAAACATGTGCTGCTTTATTAATAGTTCAGTTTAAGCTCTGCTTACAATCATTCTGCTCTCTCTTTACAGATTAAATGAGAGTAAATTGCCTTCAATTAGATTTGCACAGCAGTTGTCTGATTCAGTTCAGGCTGGAACAGGGGTTGAGTCATTTTTAAAGTTTATGACTCACTTTGTAAATATTGGCAAGAAGAAATGGGTGAAATGGTAAAACAGCATTATAAGATCGTCATAAAGAAGTTGAGAATATGATTTATTTTTTTTTGTTGTTGCAAAGTGTTGATACTTTCTCCAGGATTAAGTTGGATTAGCAGCAGGATTTACAGTTATTCTACTTTAGAAAAATCTGGCCTGAACCTTTGGGGACAAGATAAACAAAAAAAAAAAAAAAAACTATTGTCCTGTCCTTTTGGAGCCCAAAAATGAACAAGTTGTCCCATTTTTCCCCCTGCAAATGTAAGCACACCTGAGGATTCTTGTGTACAAAAGGCGGACTTAACCAAAGCAAATGGGCCTCGTCACGTTGGCTCGGGTTTGCAGTCATTTTATCTGTGCACACACAGAAGAACCCAAATGCAGCCTTAATCATGTGTGACCTCAGAGAGGACATCTGTCATTAATTCATGTCACGTTTCTGTCGCCTTAATTTTTAAATTTTGACCATGAAGTTAACTGGAGGAGCCTCATTATGAAGTCTGAACACGTGCCTCCGAGGAAAGTGGAGCAATTTCCACATTTTTTAATATAGACCTGAGACACCACTGACTGCAGGGACATTTAAATGCATTACTCTGGCAGGCAGTTAACCCCTTAACAATCCCACCACCCACTTGCAGGATTTCAGCAGTTTCCTTTTTTAACTACTTAGCAGTTTTTCAGTGATACTTTTGGAAATGAAGAGGCTCCACATAGAACTCTGGAGCAGCTCTCAGTTTGCTGTAGGGAAGATTCACACAATGTGAACAAAAACTTGTAGAATTTGTCTTGGTAAAACTCTGTGAAATAAGTTGTTAGGTCATGCTCTTGAGACAAATGTAAGGCTTGAAAACATAAACACTTCAATTTATGTAAACTACTCTGGTCCATTTAAAATATTATGTCTATAAATAACTGCTTTGCTCCAAAAAATTATGTACACTTCAAACGGAGCATTACAACAGTCCAACTATCCTTATTTTCTAGACCAGAACCTTCTTGAGACTACAATTATACATTTTAGGATAGATTAGTCTTAAAAATGACGTGTCAAAGATTTAAAATCTGTTTTCTTTGACCAATTTTTAAATTAATTAGAAAAGCAAATGTGTTTCTAGTTTCCCCCAAATCAAGTAAATCTATGTCTTAAAGCTTAACAACTCATCATTTACAGATAAACTTCCTAATATTTCATTAGGAATCAAACAAAAGATATTTCCTTTAGCGATATTGCCTAAAATAAATCATTTTCAAGATCAAATGACCCAAGATAATCAAGATTTATCGTCTTAAAACGTCATTACTTTTCATCTTAATGAAAAGTTATTAGCAAATTAGTTTGTATTATATCAAGTCTAATAAGAAATTTAAACTAGAAACTCAATAAAAAATACCTGATGAGATGTTGTGTTTTTGCCATGCAGTTCTGCAAAAACGGAATCTTAAGAAATTAAACAGACCTTTGTTTTAGTAAATTTGCTTCTTACATTTTTCTTGTCTCACAAGAAAAATAATCTATTGTATATCTTCCAAAAGTGGCTCTCGGTCTCTAATGGACGCTGATCTCTGATAAACGGTGGGTCTAACAGGTACTTTTTATTTTAGACGCCGGTCACTAATAGTGGCCGGGCTCCTATAAGAACACCCGTCCGCCGTCGTGCAGACGCCGGGTGTCTCTGTGGTATTGCGAGCCCAATGTAGCAATCAGGTAGAGATGGCCAAGAAACGCTCATTGGATTTAAGTTTCGTGCAGTAGCATACGCCACCTTTACGCCTTAGAATGGCGTAAACGTGGTCATAGAATGGCCATAGAATGGCTTAAATGAAAATATGTGAAGAATTTTTATGTCAATCATAAAAATCATTGCCGTTCATCTGAAACACCACAGACAGATCCCATCATGCTTTTCGACACATCAGCTCCACACTTTGTGTAATGGATTTTACAACACTGTTTATTTTTTATATACTTAATACCACACAAAAAATTATGTTTTAGAAAAATGTCAGATTTATGTGAAAATTCTTTGTTTTCAGGTATCAGATATTAGACTCAAATGCTTCTGTGCCTTTGAAGGCCATACCACCTTCTCTGCTTTAGTTCATCACCAGCTAAGCGTGTTAAACATTTATTCTTAATCAAATTAATTTATGTATTTATGTATTTATTTGAGTTTGAAGACAAGAATTTTCTGTATAACAATCTGATGCGAATGTGATCACACATGTCTGACAAAAACAAAAACTACTGTAATGTAGGAATCCTTAAATTGTCCTTTAAATTCTGATAAAGTGAAAACAATGTGCCTCCTGACCCAACGTGGTTCTGCAGAAAGAACGGACCGCACTGAAGTTGTCGATGGGAGGAAGTTTCTGGGACGGTTCCGGCTGAGCAAAGGACACTGCATCACATTAACCCGGATGGCCAGCATTCAGGAAAAATATTGCTTCCTCCGTAAAAAGCTCTGCTTTGGGGTCACATTCTCAGGAAATCGATGTGTTGAGCTCAGAGGAGGTTCAGCATGTTTGCCATGAAGCAAGCCGGAACAACAACAGCATTCACAGAGCTGACAGCAAAGAGCAGGCCGGAGCGGGATGATGTGGTACCGCATGCAAAGTAGATATTTAGAGACGCTGGTTGAAAGTCTGCGTTCAACAGAACTCTCTCACACATCACCTCCACCAGCGCTGCCATTTTCATTAAAAGGGAGTCTGAATGCAAAATGAAAGTCTGTTATTACGTCGTAAGAAAACTGATCTCTGCAGAACCTGGAGAGGGCAAAGAATTACAACTTTCATCCCATATCTTTTTCATTGAGGATGCTAAACGGATGTCTCGGCTGCTAACTGTTACAGGATGAAAAACACAGACAGTCATTCAGTTGGATTCAATTCACTGAACTAAATTAACGCATAGGCGTGATATTATCTAAATTAGCAGCAAATTTCACCCACTGACTTCATCAGCTCTGTTAAGGTTAAATCATCCGTCCGTCCGTCCGTCCATCCATACATACATAAACCCCAAAGTCAAAATAGGAAGCTAAATAGGAAAGTGGTAGAGAATGAGAGTGCAAAGATCCCGTGGGACTGACAGCAGAGGCGGTCCTGGCTAATTTGACACCCCCCACAACCAGACATCGATGAATACCACCTGCCAATAAACCAAACAAACAAACAAAAAATTATACTATAAATTAGCAATAAAAACCCAATTTAAGTGCTTTTTTATGACAGTCATAATGATGAAAATAACTAGGTTGGGACCCATATGTGGAGAAATGTGACAGGTATATTTCCAAAAACAGGAAAACTTGGATCAGATTTATAGGTCAACAAATTAAATGAAGTTGTGAAAAGAAAGTTAAAAGTTTCTGACTGACACTGCTGTAATTACATTTGTGCTTTCATATCTGTTGGCAGAACAAACAGCGGCTTTAATGAAGCAGCTCCGAGTGAAAGGATGGAGCACTGAAACCTACAGGTAAATAACTTCTTCGGGTAATTAGTCTGTCTTTAATTAGCAGCAAACCCGGTTCCACACAAAGAAATAATTCTGGGTGGGAGTTTATAATTTTCTAATGTGCATTAGGCTTCCAGAATGATTCACTGTAGCAAGATAAACATCCAGCCATATAATTAACAAAGGAGGTATTTCTGACGCCGTTCTTCAGAGTGAAATGATGTTGGCAGGTGATCCAGATAGGAGATGCTAGGAGAGTTGGTTCTGACTGTATCTGCTGTGAAATCTGACCCACTCTCCTACGTCTCATCGTTCACACAAATAATTGAGTATTTTCATTCATGAACATCCTGTTTGAGGTGGAACATGGTTTTTTACTCTTACATTTTTTTAGATAATTCAAAATAAATAATTTGAGAATGTAAAAAATGTAGCATCTTTCTCAAGAATTAGATCTGTCGGTCTGTCCTTCAGTCCTTAGTTTGAGCCTGATGTGTATCTGCAGAACCCCAGGCTGGAAGAATGTCCAAAACTGACAGATTTACACAATTTTAAGAAGAAAAGATTAAAATTTGTGATTGTTCAAAATCATCTTTCATGTGATGATGTGTTTTTATGATTATGTTGTGGGCGTGGGGGCTCAAAGGGGTTTTTGGGCACCGTCTGTGTTTTACAAAAATAGTTTTTGTTTGTTTATTTATTTATATTTTGCTTTTCGCTCTGGAGAATTCAAGAACAATTCTTTAATTTAAGTATTTTTTAGAAAAAAAAAATATTTTTAAAAAAAAGTTCAAATTTGACCTCATGGGTTCTCCTGGGTTAAGTTTAAAAAAGCGTTTCTTATGTGTAGCACTTAGTGTTTATGAACTGCATGACAGCTGGACCAAGTGAATGTGATGCCACACATAGAAAATGGTTTACTTTTTACCCAAACAAAATGAAGTCCATTTATTTGTCATTTTTTCGAATGCCACCATTTTTGGATTTTGGATGTTGTTGGGAAGAAGTGATCAGTCGGAGTTGGTCTGAGTCTATGTTTCTATGGCAACCACTCTCGCCAATCAGAAGAGAGCTTTTTGAAAGTCCACATGACCACTTGAAAACGGGCTTAACAAAAATCTGTCAATCAAATCCTTCAAACGTTATACATGGGGGCAACATCTTAAGGCACCGCCTACTTTTATTGAGGCATCTGATTGGCCAGTTTATAACTTGAACTAGAGAAAAACATTAAACAAAATGAGGATTATCAAGAACATTCTGACTAATTGAGTTCACAAAAATGTATTTCCGATTCTATACGATGGGATTAAATATATTTTTCCAAGATCAATTAAAAGCCATTAAACCAATAAAACCGCTGCACGTTTCCAGCCGTCTAAACTAGAAGCAGGTCAATATTTATGAAAATAATTCATTCCTATATTTGTAGCTTTCTGGAGGGAATTTTTTCGCCTGCAAGACCAGAAGAAACTACTTTAAAGCAACTCTGTTTTATGATTTTGATGAATGGATATTACATTTTGATGAGGTGCTACGTGACAAAACGTCCGTCTGTGGGTTCACGGTCAGACGCCGTGAAACGGCTGAGAGGTTTTTTCAGAAGTGGTGCATAATGGGACAGAAACTGAGCCTCATCTTTTTTACAGATGTCGGGAACAAAAGTGACCACAGAGCCTGAAATAAAAGTGCGACGCAGAGGGTTTTGTTTTTCAAATATGGCACGGTTTCCATAATTTAGCTTGATGTTTCCCTGGCGGCGGAGCAACGGCTCGCAAGGTGAGAGACAAACAAGCCCACATTAGCGCCATATTCCGCTCTGAACAATGTTTACTTCGCCTGACTTGAATTATGGTCCCTATTTTATGCACTGGGATGTTTGTGTAATTCATTTCAATCAGTTTACATTTGCCTTTTTTTCTTGAGGCCATTCCCAGACTTCCATATTACCTATGCTGGATGTAAGCTGGGGTGTCATTCGCCATTCAATGCATTTAAATCAGATCATTGGAGCGTAGCTGGCCTTTTCAAAATGGTAGCTGTTTATAATGGAGGATATTCCTCATTCAGGAAGTTTCTCTTTACTGATTGCTGCAGTGTTCTGGTGGAGGAGCCGGTGCCGGACATTGTTCTGAATCCGAAAGAGGCCTGTTATGTCCCCAAAGTCATGTTCGCTCTTCAGAAAAGGAGACTTCAGTTTAATTAGGAAGCTTAATATCGCTCTTTATGAGTCCTGGAGGGGCTCCTCTTCTCCTCCTCAGTCTGCATATTCATGACTCCTGTTATGTTCAAAGGACAAAAAAGGAACATCCGGATCACAGCTCCCAGCGTTTGATTATAGAAACCAGTCCCTGGTGTGGGGGCACAATGTGATTTAATGTCTCCAAAAAAGGGAGTTTTGGGGTTTTCACATGCAATGTTCAATTTGAACTAATTGCTGACCTTGAGTCAAGAGGACATGGGCTCCATTTGATTCAATGCAGCACAACATCAGTATAAATGTTATTCTCTTTTATTATTTTACTCCTCACAGCAGGGAATAAAGGGAGTTTATCGCGCAGCTGTCTTTGTCAAACAAACGCAGAACCTCAGCGATCCTTAGAAGTCTTCTCCTATTTCAACATCACGCTGAAATGTGTCAAATACTCAAACAAACAGGAATGTCCGGAGGAGCAGCCGTCTCCGACAACGCCGCCGAGACACGAAAAGTCATCTTCCAGGCTGACAGACTGACAGCACAAGGACAGAAGCTTTGACAACCTTATCCCAAAATATACATTATTACCATAATATGGTTGATTTGGGGCTTTATAGCCAGACGCTGCCGCCACTTTTCTTCCATGACAGCCTGGACTTGATTCTAATTGGTTTAAATGATTTTTCTGGATTTTAATTGCCAGAGAAGTGGAGCGAAAGAGCGAACAGATGTTTGTTTTTTCCCCAGCTGGTACTTTTAGAAAGACGGAACTTTAAAGAGTGAGGATCAATGAACATCCAAGACCACCACAACACAAGTTCCTGCAACTTTTCCTTAAACTTCACAAAGACACCCAGCTAGTGCCCTGATGTTTCTTTCACTAAATAATTGTAAATGTAACATAATGTTTTTTATCTTCAGAAGACACTGGACTCATAAATAATCGTCGCAAAACGCTCATAATAATTATATTTTAACTTTGTGAAATCGATGACGTCATATCTGCCGTTTAAAAAAAAAAGTAGTGAGCGTGGTGTCCAATGCTTTTAAAATCCAGGGCACTACATAGTGCCGCACTGTATAGGTTTTTCAGTAGTTAGGGGTTAGGGCGGGAATTCGGACATAGCATAACTCTCCTCTCCTTATCTCCTGCCCTGATGTGTTTCCCTACAGGTGGGATTGTCTAATCCTCCCTGAGTGTTTCCACCTGTGATTCCCTTCCTCATGTCTTAAATAGTCTCCGTTTGTCCCGTGCCAGTGTGTTGCTCTTATCCCTATCAGGTGCAGCTCAGGCAAAAACAATGGTGGAGTCAGGGAGTGGCAGAATCAGAGTCTTTAATATAAATCAGGGCAAAGGTTCAGGTTCAGGAGGCCATCCAAAAAGAGGAATAAGAGCAGGAACTAAAGCACGAGGAACTCTGGAGAATTAAGGGCTGGATTGGTCACAATGAAAGGAAGACAATCTGGCACTGGCTTGAGAAGAAGCACTGCTAATATAGGGGAGACAATGAGACACAGGTAGAGGAAACAAAACTTCTTTTACTCAAATGCATTAAATAATCAACTGTTTTCATATATTTGTCTTAATTTAACCCTTCCTAATAATCCAATCCTGATCTCCATAGATTTGTTCCTCCTGCTTTATTACTATTGTCCAAAGTACTTAAATATTCTTTTATTTCTTATTTTACACAAACCTTCCTCCCTTTGATTAATTTTCTAATTTTACAAAAATGTATTCTATAAGTTTGACTGCAGTATTGAAAGAGCAAAGACGTTTCATCTCCTGTCCTAAAAACCCATACTGAATGGATTAAAATCAAAATTTATCAGAAAGTTTCTGTCAGTGAGACATTCCGTTCTCTTTTCACCACGAAGAGCACTCAGATGATTCAGAGTGAAAGGGCCGCTCTGTCCTTTTCTTTTACTGGGAAGGTTTTCATGCAGTCTGCAATCAGACCTAACAAGAGGACGCTCGCCACACTCTGCTTCACACGAAGGTGGAAGTCATTCACCGAGCACAGCAGACAGCGACTGGGTCCCTGAGGATGTCATTACGACAGGGATGAGCAGCTCCAAAGCTCTGCATGATGGACAGCCATGTGACAGCAGCAGAAGACAAAACATAAATTGGGAGAGGAATGAATGGGAGTCTTCAGCTGAAACAGATCAGCTTTCTCTTTAGGAAACTTTTGGTAGTTTAGAACAACTGTTCCCTGGTTAAATAAATGTCAAGTGAAGAAATGCCGGCATGAACTACGGTTTCTGACCCGCACTGTTCAGGTGGATGAAGGAACTCCTGACCGCGGCAGAGCCAGGTAGGGCTTGCTTTTGCTTTCACTTGCACCTGTAAGGGGGGGTTGACCCGTATGGGAACTGCTGGTTTTGGGGTTGTGTGGATCCATGGAGGCTTGTAGAGAGGAGCGGCTGCGTCTTCAGGGGAGCACATGTGGTGTCAATTCAGCGCCTAATGTATTGTGCATCAAAACCCCAAATCCGCAAATCAAAATGCATAAATTGAGAAACAAAAACCCACAATTTGCAACCAGCGCTTTGGGTTATATCTTTTGGTTACATATTATGGGTTTCGGTTCTCAATTTATGCATTTTGAATTGCGGTTTTGATGCACAATACATTAGGCGCTGAATTGACACCATAAGCACATGTGTGTCTTGCTGCTCGTACAGCCACCTAAAGGGAAATCTTAGAAATGAAATGTACCATTGTCGTACGTATGGGAAGTGTATTGTTAAGGATTTGTAAGAATAATGTGAGTTACACACATTTTTAACGTACAGGTGATGTGTCCTTACGTCACACTGTACCGCCTAAATTAGCCTCCTTTTCCTCTCTCACAAGGCTCTTAGTCACTCTCAGAGAAAACAAATATCTCTGTTAAGACGACAAAAATGCTCCTAATTTTCCCAAAGCAGCTCCTGAGGTGCAGCAAACGTGTGGAAGAGTCACCACAGTGGGAAAATACAAATAAAAGGAACATTTTTAATACTCTCATTTATTTGTCAAGCTGTAATGAACTCCCAGAAGATTCATATGGAGAGTTTAGAATAGCAAGATGGATGCAAACACTAATTTAACCCCAGATTTATTTCTATATTTGCTGCTGAAAAAACACTGAACAACTATTTATCAAAGCAAAAATGAGGCTATTTGAGGAGCTCATAAACTATGTACTCTCAGTATCCCAGTTACATCTACTAGTTTTTGTAATAAGTTGGGGTTCTAAAAGCTCATTTCATTAAGACACAGCTAAAACGTTTGTTATTAAAAAACACTCAAACATTAGAATCGGACTGAATAAGAGCTGAAATGATCTGAGGGGTCAACAAGTTAGAGTAACACATCAATATTCAGTACAGTTATTTATGTTTTTTATTTTATATCAATAAATCATTAAAATAAACAATAATGAATAATAATTCTCTGACAATTTTTAGGGTGACTTTTATTCAAATCATGACAATTCATAAAAAACCCAGAGGACACTGAAAAATCCTAGCAGTATGTTCCATTTTACAATAAACATCTTTGATTTATTTCCCATTAAGTGGTGGCAGCAACATTTATTAAGAATACACCTTTGTTAAAACAGGAATTATTTTATCTGGAAAAATATTGAATTTGTTTTTTTAAATTACTCACAAACTCCCAGGAAATTCTGGTCTGAAATTCTGGTTTTAATCCTTAAAATACGAAAAGGTAGAAGATTGCAAGAACATAAATAAGGTAAAACAAAGGGAAAAAAAAATTGAAAATGAAAGTGGAAAAGAAAATGAAACCATCAATATGGATAATCTTTTAAATGCTATTAAAATGGAATATGTTTCGTCTTTAAAGTGTTACTGGCAACAGAATTTAGCTTTGCAAGTAAAAAAAAGACAAAACATCTGGTAAACATTTCTGAGGATTAGCGTTTTCAGGTAAATGAACTCTTTACAAATGACTTACATGATGCTGGAATCCACAACACAGAGCCAGTTTTTTAATAGAAAAATGAAGGCAAAATGTAGAAATAATTTAAATGATGATTATTTAGAACTTCTGCACGATTGAATAAAGCAAAAAAAAAAAAGCATCTCATTATGTTTAACAGCCAGCATTTTCATGTGTTACCTGAACACATTTAAACTTTATTCATCAAAAAGTTGGAGCACCGTACATATCACTCCGCCAGGCTCCAGACTACAGTACCCATAATGCTCCAACAATCTATCCGCCGTGGGGCTATCATAGTCGTTTTTTTAGCGCTGTGTTCCACAAAAAATTAATTTGAGGTCAATAAGCACAACCAGAATTCATAATTAAGGCATAATTAAGGCGAGTAGAAGACAAAGTGTATGAATAGACAAAATTCAAGGATTTTAAGAATTCCATATGGTCCATAAAACAAGAAGAAGGTCACTTAGTTTCTGATTTAATTTTGGTTGGTTAGATTTATGAATTTCTAGCTGAGATGCATCAACAACAGTAAAACAAACCGTTTTTCTTTAAAACCCCGCTGACATAACACTACCTACTGCTACAGATGCTGCATTGAGATGATCCTGCGTGGTACACGGTGTCTTTTAATTTGAAAGGAAGTAATGTAAACCTTAATCAAAAGCTATTTGTTTTATTTATGCAAAACTACTTATTTTTACCACAAAAGTAATAATAACATAAAGACAAATCAGTGTCTTATTTTTCTAAAGGGTCAAGTGAGACTTTCTGGCTCCTTCTGAGTTTTTCTCAGTGGGAAATTAATTCTCTATGTCTTGAAGGTTGCAGACGAATGTCCCAGTTTAAAAAAATGTTGTTTTCTTTTTCTTGGTGATGACCCTCCTCCTACTTTACACTTTATACCCTTTAACTTTTGTTTGAAAAAAAAAGATCTTCTTCCTGATTTTCTGCATCTCGTCAGAAGGGAGGAATCCTCGTGGAGCGTGCGACATGACTGAGAGTCGACTTTTTGTAAAACACTTTCTGCCCCATGATGCCATCTGTTACTGAAATAGGCTTTATCCATGGGAGCGAGTGATGTTAGAGATGGAAAGTAAAGCTGCATGAATGTCAGTGAAGGATTATTGCCGCAGTGTTGCATCAAATTAATGTGCAATGACTGGTGCACATTTGGTGACTCTCACAAAAGATGACTTCATTAGAAAAATGCTCCAGTTTTTGGTTTCTAACCTGGATCCTCACTCTAACTTTCTACATTTCCATGTGTCCTAAATGTCACCAAAGTGCTTTGAAAATCAAACAATCCCTTTGAAATATTTGCTGTGCTGCATCGTCTATTTTAGATGGGAGACTTCTTGAATTAAATTGAATCTGTCAAGAGTGTTTTAGAAGTCTATTGTCACTCAAGGTGTGATGCAAGCTGGTGCAACATGTTAAAGATGCTCCCTAGAAAATAATTTTCTCATAAAGTCTTTTGGGTTTAAAGAAGTAAGTTGCCTTTCATAGCAGTCGTGAATCCTCACAGTAAACTTTGAGCAACCAGCAGTTCGGATATGTGAGGCTGAACTTAAAAACTTTATGGATCACTGTGAGGCTGTCAAACGAAAATGCCGACGGTTATGTTGTTAAAATGAGATTTAATGACTCAAGCCCTTTTCGAACACGATGTTCACAGTGGACTGTCGCTACCGTTATTAGCGCACGTAATCATAGTTGGAAGAGGCTTGGTGTGCAATGTCAAAGTGGTGCGAATCCCGTGAATCTGGCTCTAGGCCTTTTCTTTTACTCTGATCCGATATATAAGTAAGGGTTAATGGCAGACGAAGCGTGCATTATCACTTTTTAACGCACACCGTGGAAGCCTGAACGTTTAAACAAGTGATAATGCACACTTCGAAGGCCACTAACCCGCTTATACCATGTTCACTTACAAAAGAAACAAAAATTAACCACATTTTAGTCCTTAATTCGTGTTTTTTCCCCAATTTGGACTATTTGTTACATGGTGCGGCAGATTCGCCGCTGCATTCAAGATTTGGCAATACAAAGCGATATATATATATGCGTTCCAATGTGGTAAAAGAAGCATCAATTCAGAGAGAAAGTTCTCCTCTTGCCAGTTGTTTTGTCCAGATGATGAAGCAAAAGGTTGTTTTAAAGAAGCCAGCGCAGTGATACAGAAGAGTTAAGCTTGGTGACCGGAACTTCTTTTTGGCGCGTGCGGTTATCACTTTTTAACTCACACCCAGCCGCCAATCAGAATCGAGTATACGCCCGGACCATGGTATAAAAGACTTCCGGGCACAAACAGCAGTCATTATTCCCTCCTTCAGAACCAATTTTCAAATGTGTGGCACTTCGCGTTTTGAAAAAGGACGCTACCCAACATCACAAATCCGAGTCCCTGATAGCAGGGTTCCTTTAAGTTTCTTCAAGTTTAACTTAAGACTTTAAAGACCTTTTTAAGGCCTTGCGTGTCAAAACATTTCTCAGCCTCTCTCACATTTATTTGTTATTTCCCATTTCATTCATTTATTCCCGTGTTATGATGAAAACTGTAGCTTCATATCTTGTTGTTTGTGGTCTGCGTCATGATGCTTTAGCAACTCTTTTTCTTGTTTCAGCCGGTGGCAGGCATTCAGCGTATTGGTACATAACAATTTTATGTATGTAATTATACCTTTTCAAGGTATAATTTCTACATTCATAAATGTAATGCTTTTAAGACTGTTTAAGAACCCTGTGATCGGTTAAAGTTCTACCTTAACTTTCAACACGTCTCCAATGGCAGCATGTTTTGTTTGTAGAGCCCGAAAACGGACTTAACATGCGTAGCGACGTGTGAACACAAGGGTTTTGAATTTGGAAGGCTAAAATGCGCATGTGCACGTTTTTCATTAAAGCTGGTCTAAGAGTTTATTTGGACTGAATTGAAATTAGCTTTATTTATCTGACAGGGAGAAATACAAGTGTCATGGCAGCTCAAAGAGAAAACAAGTGATAGCACAATTACAGCTCACCATTTTTGATCTATTCTTGCTAGTTCTCTTTATCCCGTCGTTGCATCCTCAGCACAAACCCTTTTGGGTACTTCTAGTATGTTCTTGGTTACTTTAAATGTTTGCTTTTGAATTTTCTTACTGATATTTCTTTTATGCACCTGTGTCCTTTATAAATCATTATTTTTTTTTATCTAGATATACTTCCAATGTAGTAATTTTGTTTTGTTTAAGTAAACTGTTTCCAGTATTTATGTCATTTATGTCAGATTGTTAATGAAGCACCTTTTTACCAAGGTTGAATCATTGCACTGAAACATCATTGTGCCCTTAATTCTTTATAATTTACCCATTCAGAATGATAAAGAATTTCATTGTAGATTTGTCCAGATCAATTCAGTTACATTGTCTTCCCTGCAGCCACTGAACAGATTAGATCAGACAGTTTTTGTGTAAACTGATCATTTCTTGTGTAAACTGAAAATGTGGTCCTCCACATGCCCCCAACCATCAAACAAGAAACCTCCTACTAACATGTAAGTAAATAATTTTTGAGTCTTTGTGAAAAAATACGTTCTGGAAGGACACAAGATGGGCTGGCCTAAATCCCAGATTAGGATCTGAGAGATGCCACTTTTGCTATTTGTTGAGTTGTGTTCTTGGAAAGCTGCCATGTTAACTAGTCATCCCATGTTGTTGACAGCGTGTACACTGCTTCAGAGTTACTAGATGTTGTAACAACAAATCCAAGAGCTGAAGACCAAATCAGATGGTAAGGAATTGTGCCTGAAAAACACGTTTGCACATGAAGAGCGGGTTCATGGAAACAGCTTCAACACACACAGTTTTGTCTCCACTTTTGTGGGGATCTTAAACCCACAAAAGAAAATACTTTTTGGTCTTAAAATAGCAAGAACCGCCAAAGTCTACCATTCACGGTAACTGTTACTGGTTTGAGTGAAACTGCTGTTCCTTTTTATCAAGATTTTGGTGATTATACATTCACTGACCACTTCATTAGGGACACCTGTCCAACTGCTTGTTAACACAAATTTGTAATCACATGGCAGCAAATCAATGCATTTAGACATGTAGACATGGTCTAGACCAGTGTTTTTCAACCAGTGGGCCGCGGCACACTAGTGTGCCGTGGGAGACGGTCAAGTGTGCCGTGAGAAATTGCCCTAATTCACTGATCTAAAAACAATTACCATCTCCAGGAAATCAGCTCGTTGTCCATCCAAACAGGCCCTGATAAAACACTGAGAAGTTAAGAATATGAAATATCATAAAATTATTTTTTCTTTGTGTTTATATGATTTTATTAAAGACACTTTGATAAGAATGACGGTACCGCGGCACAGTTATATCTGCAGCTATAACTGTGTAAGGTGAAGTCCCGCCCCTTTAACTGTCTCCACCAATCATTCTTGAAGGCTTAATCACATGTCATCAGTCTGACCAATCAGAAGTGGTTAAAGTATTCACTTCCTTGTTTCGATATAGCACAAAAAAGTCTCTCTGTTCCAAGAAAAATACCAACTAAAGCTCGTCTTTAGCGGTGTAGCTTTCCACAGAATCTGGTATCAGACTGTGGTTCAAGTGAACAAAACCATGAAGCTCAAAGACGCTGGTCTTTCCGTGGTCTCCGGATTATCGGCACTACATCTCCCATGATGCAGTAAAGTCACTGTTTTAGCGGACAATGAGTCTCTCCTCTTCACGTCTTAAAACAACGAACACACATCAAACAGTTTTTAAATTTTTTGACTTAATTTTTAATACATCTTTTAGAAAAAAACAGCTGCAGCTTCCAGCGTTTTCTGCAACAATTATCACAGAAATGCATGTGAGATTGCAGAGCGGCTGTAGATCAATACAGACTATGAGCTTTTTCTTTTTTTTTTTATTTATCTATTTTTTTGGATGCTGGTGTGCCGCGGGATTTATGTCAAGGTTAAAGTGTGCCGTGGCTCAAAAAAGGTTGAAAAACACTGGTCTAGACGATCTGCTGCAGATAAATCGAGCACCAACATGAGGTAGAAAGGTGATTGAAGTGACTTTGAACATAGCATGGTTGTTGATGCCAGACTAGCTGGTCTGAGTATTTTAGAAACTGAGGATCTTCTGGGATTTTCACCCCCCACCATCAACAAAGAAAGAAAAAAAGAAAAAAATGAGCGGCAGTCCTGTGGGCAAAAAAGCCTTGTGGATGCCAGAGGCCAGAGGAGAATGGCCAGACTGGTTCCGACTGATAGAAAGACAACAGGAACTCAAAGAACAGGAACCCTTCTGAAACAGGAACTTGCATCTCTGAACGCACAACACATCCAACCTTGGGCCAGATGGGCTACACCAGCTGAAGACCACACAGGAGGCCACCCCGGTCAGCTGAGAACCAGAAACAATTCAACATAGACTCGCCAAAACTAGACATTTGAAGATTGGAAAAACGTGGTCTGGTCTGATGAGTCTCCACTTCTGCTGCCACATTCAGATGGTAGGGTCAGAATTTGACGTCAACAATGTGAAAGCATGGATCCATCCTGCCTTGTATCAACAGTTCAAGCTGGTGGTGGGGGTGTTATGAAGTGGGGGATATTTTCTTGGTCCGCTTTGGGCCCCTTAGTACCAACTAAGCATGGTTCTAACTCCACAGTCTATCTGAGTATTGTTGCTGACCATCCCTTTCAGACTACAGTGGACCATCTTCTGATGACTACTTCCAGCAGGATAAGGCGCCATGTCATAAATGAATCATCTCAGACCTGTTTCTTGAACATGACAGTGAGTTCACTGGACTCAAACGGCCTCCACAGTCACCAGATCTCATTCCAACAGAGAACCTTTGGGTTGAGATCAGCGGCTAGTCTGCAGCTCACCGCTCCCTCCAGGGATGGGTCAAAATGTGGAGAAGAATTATTATCATTAATTATGTGGTGGAACAGGAGATCGGTATCATGGATGTGCAGCAGAAAAATCTGCAGCAACTGTGTGATGCTGTCATGTCAATATAGACCAAACTCTGAGGAATTTTTCCAGTACCCTGTTGAATCTAAGCCACCAAGGATTAAAGCAGTTCTAAAGGTAAAAGGGGGTCCAATCCGGTACTAGCGGTTCACCCAATAAAGTAGCTGGTGAGTATATCTACCCATCGATTTTCTGAACCATGACCCGGCCTGCCAAAGCCCTAACCCAGCTACCATCATGCAAAGGTGGGGTGCACCCTGGACAAGTCGCCAGTCCATCGCAGGGCCCAGTTTGGTTTTCTCTGCTTATTTCTGATAACAGAAGAGATCAAAAAGGAATTTTGAAGGTGAAGTGTCATTCATGATAAAAGGAATGGCAAAATAAATATTCTAAATGAGGAAAAAATAGAAAAATAATTTAGGTAATTCAAATCTATGACCAAAAGAGTAAACTGTATATGATCAAGCAGAAAATAAAAACGGTTGATTGCAGTAAATGTCTGAAATAAACCTAAAAATATCTTGTTTTTTGTAAAAGACTTTGCCAAAAGTGCTTTACAAGACAATGCATTCAGCAAAACATAAATCTGAGTGCTTCAAAGACCAATTTTCCTCTCAGCATTATGTGTAAAGACAGATTCGACAAAAATAAAAAATGTGTGCGAGCGAATCATTACATGAGTTCATGATGTAAGTTATTACTTCTTCTTCTGCGGCTCTGAAAGCAGCTCGCTCTCTTTGTTCACATGAAACATCACTGCGTCTGTCACTTCCTGACAGCTGACTGGCTCATACACTGAAATGCTCTCAAAGCATACATTTAATTATGCCTACTTTTCCTCTGCTGAGTGGGGAGCTGTGCCAGTTGTAGTTTCCTTTTTCCTAAAATAATTTTAGACTGAACAGGTTGGCGTTTTACCTTTAGTCGTGCCCAGAGCTTCCTGTGTTTTTGCAGTTCTTCCTTCCTTTTCCACTCCACTGTTCCTGGAGTTGGTCAGTGGGAAGCTCCAGCAGTTAACGGATGACAAAAACAGGCTGACGCAGCATGAATCCGTTTATAAATAACATATTTCTGAAAGTTGTGTTTAAAGGGCACATGTTTAATGAACAATATTCTCCAATGTAAAAGCTTAAATCGTGTTTTTAAAAGGTTAATTTTGGCTGATTGTTTTTATTAGGAGAAGAAGCAGAAGGTCAGGAGTGGAGGCTTTCAAGTGCTTTCTTTCTGGTGGTAAAATGTTTCTTCTGCCTTTAAGGCTTCTTTTAGCTTTTGTTCAATAAGCAAAAACTTGAGAGTTTGAAGACCTTCGCTAATGAAAATCGAGGCTTTTTGTTTTGTTTTTATGTTCTAGTAGCATTTTTCTAGTGACTTAGACACATCTCAAAGACTTTAAGCTTAAAACTGTGTTTCTGAGTATTTCTTTATTTAAATCCTGATGTATCAGGAGCAGATAAAAACCGATTGAAAAAGCTTCAGTCATAGCGCAGCAACTGAAATGGGCAGGCCAAAGTCTCCCCACACTCCGCTCCATTCTGAATCAATGCTTTGGTTTTCCTTGTCTGATCTGGCATCTGGCTCAAAACTATGCGGCTGGATAGCTCCGATATTGCTTCCCGCTTTTGTTGCACCATTAATGTTAGCTTGGGGCTGTACTGGGCTGGAAGCTAGCCGGAGAGAATGTAAAGAAAGGCATCACGGGAAATAGGCGGAGGCTTACTTCCGCATTAACAGTCCCGCCCAAAGTTCATTAGAAACTAATGAACTTTTGCCGCTCTGCAGAAACTATGTCATAGAAAACTATGATATTTTGATTTTGTCTAAGAACTGCATAATTAAAAAAACACTGGGAACGCTTTCAAAATAAACGAAAATCTGCTTAGTGTGGGAGATAACTTGGAAATAGAGTGAGAGGGCTCAAACCAAAGAGCACCTGGACTAAATCTAAATGAGGATCATTGAGGATACAAAGAAAACAAGCACATAAAGGATTATGCTGGTGGGAAAACAGGACAATGTAAGAATGACAAAACAACACCAAACCACACTGACCAGACCTTAAAATCTTTAAAAAAAGATCAAAAACAAAATGACAAATCCCAAAAAATCCTGAATTACAAAATAACTTTTTAAAAAATGGACATCTTTCTTTCAAAACATCAAAAAAGTGTCTGCTCCATCACTGTCTTTCAGGAAACCATCCCTAACACCAAAAGCAACGTTTTGTTTGGAGTGGATCTTTAAGCTGTGAAATTTGGGTTCACAATGTCTCTGACATGGAAGATGATGGTGTCATTTAGCCATTTGCTCGTGCTTCATCATATGCAAATCTGCATCACGTTTTTGGAAAAGTCTTTTTATTTGTTGCTGCAGGGAAATTTCTCAATAGTGTCGAAAATGACACATCTCCACTTGCCAAGTCTATAAAAAATACGGGAAAGTAACCAAATAATAAACCAAACTGGAACCAAAACTCTTTATTAAAAAAAAATTGAAACAAGCCCTGGAGTGACAAATGTTCCTGCTAAAAACTGAGACATGGTGAAAATTCTGACTAAAAGATAAAATATTGGAAACCTTTAGAAATAAATAATTAGTGTGTCTTTGAAGTCATTGCTATGAGTAAACTATGTTGATTCAAATCTCTTAGCTGTTTCTCTTTGCTGCGGTTTTTCTTTCTGTCCCATCCGAAGAAGATACTGGTTCCAAAACACAAAAAAAGAGCATTTCTTAGGCTGGACATACTTGGTTCCCTTAAAGTGAACCAGAGTTTGTTTTCCCCGATAATCTAGAACAAATTTTCAGTCTGAATTCACCCAAGTGGACCCCGGTACGGGATCAGGAACCGCTCTCTGACCCATCTTTGGAGGTGGTCTCAGTTCGTTTCCAATTGGACTGAGCTTCGGTTCGCTCTGAGATTCTTCAGTCCGAATAGAATCCATCCTCAGTGCAGAGCAACTGGACCAAAACTTATGACGTAAATATAGTACGAATGAAGAAACCCATGAGTCGTGGACAAATGTAAAGCAACAAATGCTGTGAAATCAAACAGAAAAAAGGGTCCAATTCCTTAATTGTTTCTTTAAACCCCCCACTTAAAAACGCTTCTTACATGCTTTTCTGTGTCTTGTTGTGTGGCACATGCCGCTTTGACGTCTTCCTAAAAGCTATTTTGTAGTTTCCTCAACATAATTCTCTTAAAATAATGCCAAAACACCACAATGAAGAGACACAGCAACCTATTGAAATATGTTTGGATCATTGTAGGCTGATTAAAACAATTGTTAACGTGACACACATTCCTTCTCACTGTTTTCCCCACAATCTACATGTCATAAACACTTATCATACCTGTTGTCTCCTCATCACAGTTCCTGGCATCCTCTGAGTTAAAGTCTCCTTGCCGGTAACCGCCTTGCAGCACGCCATCGCTGCACCAAAGTAAGAAGTAAAAAGTGCTGTTACCGACGTTCAAAACTGGTAATCAAAATATAAAGTTTTAATATTCATTCATTCATCTTCCCATCTTCCCTTTCAGGGTCTTGGGGTGCCGGAGCCAATCCCGGCCACTTGTGGGCGAAGGCAGGGGACGCCCTGGACAGTTCGACAGTCTGTCGCAGGGTAGAGTGACCGCAATAACACACCCATTAACTCTCACACTCACACCTATGGACAATTTAGAGTTGCCAAATAACCTATGAAGCATTTTTTTCGACGTTGGGAGGAAGCCGGAGAGCCCGGAGAAAACCCACGCATGCACGGGGAGAACATGCAAACTCCAGACAGAAAGGTCCCCCATTGATTTTTTTTGGTTTTTTGGTTGGCCTTTTTGCTGTGAGGCAAGAGCGCTAACCACTGCACTACCGTGCAGTAAGTTTTAATATGTTAAAATAATAACCCGGTAAAAATTGTAAACCGCAGTACGTCCATCTTTCTCTTGTTTGACCCGCCCTCGTGGTTCTGGGCTACTCACTAACGAGATCTTGACTCACGTGGTTTCGTTTACAGGTTTTGGTCCGTAACAGAATGGCCCTATTGATGACAGCCTGAATACAGACCAAACCCAAGCCTCAGGACTCGATCTGGAACAAATGAAGTGGACCCGATCCAGAACAAAGGATTTTCTCAGTCTGAACACACCCTTGGATTTCTTATTACAAAAGAACTCCAGTGAAGGTGCAGGAAAATCCAGGAGTCAAGTTGAAAAAACTTTAGTTTTATATTTGTATACTTTTTGTCTATTAAACAAAGTTTCGTAAACAAAAAATAATGTCACAGGTGAGGACAAATTTCTAGAAAACTACAATTAAAGCAGCTGGGTAGCTCGGTTGGTAAGGTGGGAAGCTACCATGAAGGAAACCAGGGTTCGATTCCCGGAGGGGAATGAGCAATGGTACTGGGGGCAATAACCATATCAGTGGCGAGCAATTAACATCACCCAGTGAGGGTCCTTAGGCAAGACCCTTAACGCTACCGCCTCCCGAGTGCGGTTCGGCTGCAGCTCACCGCTCCCCAAGGGGATGGGTCAAATGCGGAGAAAGAATTTCCCTTCGTGGGATAAATACAGTGTAATTAAAAAAAAATAAAAATAAAAAGCTTTTCAAAACTCTGCTCAAGACTCACTTTATAGCCAAGCATTTGAGATATTTTGGGTTATTTACATTTTAAGTGTGTTTTATGTTTCTACCTTCAAGTTTTTTATGTTTTTTCATTTATGTGTATATGTTTAGCTTCAATGTACAGCTTTTTGTTTACATTTTAATTGTGTTAAAGTGCTTTTATTAAAAAAAATTACCGTGGGGCTCGTACAAACGCCTAAAGCAGGGGTGTCAAACTCTTTTTGGTTCGGGGCCACATTTGAGGTGTCTGATCCTAAGTGGGCCAGACCAGTAACATAAGAGCAAAAAACAGCTTTTTTTTCCCTTTTATTTGGAAAAATTTTCTCAACCAACATGGTAGCCTAATCACTTATTATTACAATTTATTCACAAAGGCCAATGGATCTTAAATAAAATGCATTTCACTTAAAAAAAATGGTTTATTCAATATTCACAGACTGAACATTTTACATCTGACACTGAAGCACTCCCGATAATAAACTCAACAGGGGCTACGGGAAAAAATTAAACACCTGCCTAGAATGTAAACTTGTAAATCAATAAAAAATTAAACTAAACTAAACTTGGAAACATTTGTGAATATAACAAGAATTTGGAGTTAATCTGCTTTCTCTCCTGAAACGTCACCCAGTCACCAATATCAGGATTCAGATCCTGTGCAGAAACACATTTACTGTCATTCAAGTGTGCAAAGCACAATGAAATGTCCAAGAGTCTTTTTGTGGTTTCTGCCTGAATTTTGTGGCAACACCTGCCTTCTTCCTGACCTTTAATGGGACGCCATCAGTGACCAGACTGACATCAAGTGACCAGTTCACTCCAACATCGTCTGGCACAGTAACTAGAGAGCTGAATATGTCATCAGCTGTTGTTGTGTCCATCAACTCAAGAAACTCTGCTGTGATGGTCTCATCAACACCTCTAATAAATATGCACAGTTGTGCAATATCTGTATCTGTGCTTTCATCAATAGTAACCAACAATGCAATCAATGACTGGATTCCTGCATTTCCCAAGTCTCCTCAGAGATGTTTTTACAATCGTAATCCTTGAATAATGCAGAATTTTTGTGCCCCAAAAAGCAGTCGACCTTTGCTAGCATGATTACGTGATTAGATTACATGCAGCCTTCAGCATTTCACTATCACTATCCGAAAATGGTTTGGATGTTTGCTGCAACTTTTTTGGAATAAGGTAGCTGGGTGTCACTGCTCCATCACTGACATCTTGGCTTTGGTAAATATAGACGGTTGTTTTGTCAGTCCAGCTAATAGTTGATAAATCTTCTCTTTTCTTAACTGCAAATGGTGAAACTTTTCTTTGTGATGAGTCTCATAGTGGTGCTGAATGTTGTATTCTTTGAGCACCTGTTGATGACATACCAAGAATGCAGGTTTTGCATTCAGCTCTGCGAACAAATAAAACTCTTTCCATTTTCCTGGAAAGCTCAACACTCCACTTCAATGTTTTTTCTTTGTGACAACATTTTGCTCATTATTGGGTCACTACTGATCATTCTTATAGCAGCATAACAGCGATGAGGCTGTTAGGTTTCACTTTTGGCACGTGCAGAGATTTGCTGTTTCACCTGTTTTGCTTTTCCTTTACTCCCCCTAGTGGCGGAATTGTGCATTTCAGTCATTTCTTTAAAAAAATCATAACTCTACACAGGAATGGACTAGAACCGTGCTTTCTATTTTAAACATCCTTATAAATTGTACTCTTCGTGATTGGGCCAGATTGAACCATCTGGCGGGCCGGATACGGCCCGCGGGCCATATGTTTGACAGCCCTGGCCTAAAGGGATGTCTTGAAAATGGAACGTACCATTATGGTGCATGTGGTAATCATGGGAATCATGAAGTACAGTAAACCCTTTTTTTTCGCGGGGGTTACGTTCCAAAAAGAACCCGTGATAGGCAAAATCCGTTAAGTAGAAACCTCAATTTTTTTGTAACAAGTATTATACAATAAAAAACTCTTGAAAAGAAAGAACAAACCATTTAACAGGCTCAAGCATTTGTTTCACAAATAAAAGTACTTTAGAAATGTTTTTTTTTCCACAAACAACTTCTGTACTGTCAAATAATTTTAATCATCAATGTGAACAGAAGGCTTCAAAGCGCGGAGGTTAGCCCCGCCCACCGCGACCCGAGAGTAATTGGATTAAACGGGAGAAAATTTAAAATGATTATGAAAAAAATACAAAGTACAGTCGGACTAATCGTGATTCAGGTGTATTTCACTGCTCTTCACTGAACCGCTGCATCCTGACTCCGCTTTGGAGTGTTTTCTTCTTCTGAAGCCGTGGTGCAGGTGTGTTTGTTCGGGAGAAGAACATAGTGATAGGCAGTTGTTGTCGCTCTTTTTTCTATGGGTTTTAGAGAAACTCAAAATTGCAAGATGATTTGCACGTACGTAATGTAAATTTGGCAAGCTGTTTTACGTACATGAACATATTAAACTGCAGCGTTATTGACGCACAGGTAGAGAAGAAGCGGAGTGACTTTTTAGCCAATCAGAATGCAGAACACAATGCACGATGCAAATCCGTGAAGTAGCGAAACCGTGAAAAGTAAACCGTGTTATAGCGAGGGATTACTGTACATTGTTCCCTCATTTATCATCATTTAAAAAAAATAGGATAGGTGAATAGCTGCATAAAAAATAGAAACTGTATTTTTTATATGATGTTACAGAATATCAAATTATTTATGAAAAAAAAAAACAATTTTTATATAGGTCTGCCTTATTTTTAGAATGTAGGAAACATCCTATGGCTGCCATCAATGCTGGTTTACATTTGTTCCGACTCTGAGCTTATGTTTACACATTCAACTGCAGGTTTGCATGACTTTGGGATCGTGGGAGGAAGCCGGATCACCTGGAGAAAACCCACACACGAGCAGATGGAAACAAGTCCACACGGCTGCAAACAAAGAACGTTGTTGTAAAAGCAACAGTGGCAAACAACACTCCACCTCCCTGACCTTAAATCCATTAAAATCCCTAAGTAATGCACTTTGATGGGCTTTATAAATGCTCTTTGAATGCTGCTTTCATTTGCTTCATAGTTTTAGTCATGACAAATTATTTTTCACATATTTTTTTAAATTAAAAATGAATATCATCCTGAGAGTTTTCTCTTGAATAGTAGAAAAATAAATAAAAACAACAATAAGATTAATTCATCTGATGGCAAACAAGACTGAACTGGATTCAAAAGACTTCTTATGGACTTTTTTTAAGATTAGCACCAAGTTGGAGCTGTTTCTTCAATCATCTGATAAAAGCCTTTAATAATGGTTAGGGATGGATTTAAAAAGCAATTTCTCCATGTGATCCTGCAGGTCACAAGTTTGTTAACCTTCCTTCACTTGTTAACAAATGTTCAAGTAATTGAGGCAGAGGGAGGAAAATTAGTTGGACGAACAGGCCTGTTTTTATACGTTTTATAAATAAAGTTTGTCAACTAAAGACCAGGATTTCTGCTCATCAGAACGTGGCGAGTACTGTCACATGGGACATGTTTCTTTTTCCTAAGATGATTAAAATGAGAAGGAATATATCTTTTTTTGGGATTACCTGCTGATGGTTATGATAAAATTAGATAATTGATTTTTTGGTTGTTGCATTGGTTATAGTAAAACTATTTCTGGTACTGATTAGCAATCACTCTTTACACCAAAACTTCGGGTTAAATGCCTTATAAAAAGGCAGATGAAAACTCCAGTTAGATATTGGGAGAATTTACACGAGTTAAGAAGGAGCAGCAATGAACTAGCCACTTTAAAAATAAAAGCTGGAGCGAAAAAAGGGCCACAGTAATACATTTTATGTCCTGGGGAAATTATTTTCTGGTTCTTCTATGATACAAACTGCTAACAAAACATAACATTTTTAGCTTTTTTTAATTTACAACCGGCTTTTTATGGTCTGGATTGAGGAAGAACAAGAGTCCAGCTCCACTTTCTTCTTTTAGCTGTTGCACATTATTTTTTTGTTTGCTGGTTTGTTTCTTTTAAGAAAATTAAAGGTTAATTGGCTTTTCCTTTGGTTTAAACTGCTTTTTCAAAAACTAAAACATGAAATAATAGATGTGACAGATGAAATATACAAGCTGTTTATGAATGTTGTAAAGGAACAGAAGCATTTACAGTCAACATGTTATTTACATGTAATACCTGAGTGCTACTGTGTAGATATTCACATATGTCTGCACAGTATATTTAAGTTTCAAATGTCAGTACTTTATTTTTTAAAGTCCTACGACCCCTAATGTTTCGGTGACCTCTGACATACACTAAACTACTGTGTTGGTTGGTCATTTTCTCGCATCTGATGTGCTGCTAAATACACAGGCAAAAACAAAGTAATAAATCATTAAAAAAAACATTTTTAATCATTTATAAAAGACAATAAATTAGATTGTTTTATTTTCCAGATCCTCCAGTCACTGATCTTCACTGATGCTATGACTTTGTTCCTGTCTCCTTCAGAGGAGTCCAGAGTTTCAGAGGGGGTCACATCATGTGTGTCTTCATGGAAAAACTCAGTTCAAGCTTAAAGTATTGTCTCATTGTATCATGATGGCTTAAACAAAGTGTAAGGATTCAGTGGTTAGGTTTTCTTTGTCATGTTTTTGTGAGTCACACCTTCAGGTTCATGATCCACAGCTGTCTTCAGTTCATTAATTGCCCTCAGCCTATTTTAACCCTGTGTCCGACCATCGCCTAACTCCCTAACTACTAAAATTTATATAGCGGCAATTATATAGTTCTCTATATAGTTCTGAATTTTCAAAGCAATTCGACAATCTGCAAGCTCACTAGTTTCTTTCGGTGTTTTCAACGGCTTTTGGCACGAAAAACAAAAGTGGCGCATTACCGCTACCACCTGGTCTGGAGAGGAGGAACTACTTATTTAAATGGAGAATGACACCCATTTGTCAAATTAAAAATATACAAATATGAAATATTTTATGAAGACTATTGATGAATCTGCTGTGTTCTGACTGGCGGAAAACGTGGCTGATTTCTAAATAATAAAATTACAAACACATTGGTGGTGATTTTATGTATTTGTTGATAACAAACCCTATGTTATTACTCCATGGCAATATTTATTTTTGTGTCATTGAACGATTTACGGCTCTTGCGAGGAGGCATTTTTTCAGTTTTCTTCTACCTTACTGAAAATAGCTTTATATATGAATCTGTCCGTTCCTGGCAATAATTCAACCGCTTCATGGGATCAAACCAAAACGAGCAGATATGCAGCATCACAGGACCTGCAAGGAGAGAAGAGATCGCCTCAGGAAGATTACCTGATGCCTCTGACCAGACATAAACCATCTGTGAATTAAACTTAAAGTTTTTTTATTAGTTCAATTTAAGCATTTGTCACTAATTGTGCTCAAGATTAAACAGTCTGCTGGGTAAGAGTTTAAAATTCTTTTTCAACAGTGGACTATGAACTGTATAGTCTAACTACATGAAACACTTGTAGATCAAAGTTTAGTATTTTATTCAGAGTCAAACCATATCAATTTGTTTTAAAACAAAATACTTTTAATTTTAAATATTTATATAAAAAATCCAAAAACCCACAAAAACACGAGATTTTCCAGCATTTATAAATACGCTATAAACTAAAAACAAGACATCAGAATAAATGAAACATTCAAAAAATCAGATTTAATTCTTCAATGAAATTATTATTTATTTGGCAGGGTCTCCACGCTCTCTACTGCTTTTGCAAACATAAAGGTGTTGTCGCGGGTCTTCACGCTGACGCTCAGGTCCTATACAAACCAGAGATCGGGCTTCTAATTTGCAGATCGGGTTGACCTGCAGGACCATCGAAGATCTGGTGGAGCAGCTTCGCCCTCACACTCTAGGGGGACAGGAGACTGGAGGTCCTGGTGTTTTTCTGCTGGCGGTGGGCACATCATACAGTGTGTGGTAGCTAGGCCTTTGACATGCCACGTCCACTGGGGAGTGACATTGTCTGAACAGGATGCAGACCGCATCCTCCAGCTGATGTGAGCAGGGTCAGCCCAGCATCCAGTGGGAATGAACTGCCATTAGTCACCTCAGTTGCTTGGTCTTCCACTAAAAAGGCCGTGGGGAGCATTGATGGCTGCCACATAAGAATAAAGGCCCCAAAAAAGAAAAATGGAAGCTTGTTATTTTAACAGGAAGCTTTTTTTATTCCATTCAACTGCAGGCTGAAGTGTGACTCCTAAGCCAAATTTATAGATATTATTTTTAAGAATCAAGGATCAGTCCACAGTTCACAGGTTCTAATGAAAGCCCACCGAGTGTAAATCAAACATTCCCCACCTGAAGGATCCCTTGGGTGATGTAGGGGATCCCTGCATTGCTCATTCCATCACGCTGGGTTGGACACCCTACAGGGGACCTAAGGAGGTGAATATGGTTGAGGTCTCACATAACCAGCACTATCGCCAAGGCATGCTCTGTAGGAGAGAGAGCATTTGGCAATGAGAGGAGAGTAATATTTCTAGCACTGAAGAAAACTAACCTTTGTACGAAAATCATTGCCTGCAGTCTGCCCTTGCACGATCTAGCATCAGCAAAGGACTGCTGGGAGCCACAGATGTTGAGCCACAGCAGAACCAGTAGACGGGTAAAGTATGGCCCGCCTACAGACAGACTTCTGCTTTCCTTTTAGCTCCAACTGTGACACACATGACTCTCGAAGACTAGGATTATTGTGCTAACATGTATAACAAATGTTAACATATAAAACGAAAATGTAAATATGTACATTTGATATTTATATGAAAATCCTTTTGAGATTGTTAAAAATGGCTCAGATTTAAATAATACATGTAAATAATTCATTTTTGTTCATGCATTTATTAAACAAATTGCAAAAACAACGACGACGCTAAGATTTTGTGAACACATTTTAAACTCAGGTAAGCTTTAACAGACTCTCCTGTCACTCTTTTTGTTCCTTTCTTGCTCTCCTCCTTCTCCTCTTTTCAACAAATAACCTTTACCCCAACATGACAACGATTACAGCTTAATGATAAATAAATACAAATCTGATCGTCTTCACTCCCATCCGCACGTAGCTTGTTTGATAACAACAGGCTATCTTTTCCATCCACAGATGGATCAGGATTTTCATCTGCCCGTCCTTGAGATATATAAACACATTAAAAATGTTAATAACTTATGACTACGGTTAGAACTCACTGTTTTTTGATGTACTACTAAATAGCTGCTTGTTTTTAGCCTTCAATGCTAATTACATAGCGTTAGCTTTTTAGCATTACCGAAAATTGATGAGCTTCAAAACAATGTAGATAGCTTCCATTGAGGAATATAACATATTAAACAAGTCATCTTAATGATTTACAAATATATTTTACAACATATACAAGAGATACTTTTAAACATAACTTACATTTTTAAGTCCTCTTTCTAGCGCAACCGGGCCCGCCATTCGAATAATTCAAACGCAGTGTATTGTGGGTATTCTGGTATGAACGCAGTGCATTCTGCACATTATTCACCGGACGAGTGGCACCGACATCCACACTGGTTTTCAGAGAGAATTTCTGGGAAATTTCTAGGGCACTCGATTTTTGAATTGTAGATTCGGACAGCACTACAAAATGAGCGAACGCACTATATAGTGCACTATATAGGGGTTAGGGCAGTAATCGACACAGTCTAAGTGTCTTGGTTTCTGTTCATCCTTGCTCGTGGTCATCTGCTCTGTTTTATCACCGGGTTTGTTTCCTCATAGTTTTAGTCATGTTTCAGTTTACACTAAATGTTTTAGCCCTGCTCTAAGCTTGGTCTCCTGCATTTAAGTCTCACCACCAGTTCATGACACAAAGCTGCTCGCTTTTTTTTAAACCATTTTGAAGTCTCAGCACAGTTGTAAAACAAACTGTTGATACAATATTTCTAACGCAAAAACCAAAACCCCTAAAATAGTTGGCAAGTCCTCTGAGGACATTTTTAAGGTAACATTGTGATTATTTATATACATTTTGACCATTTTATGAACAACTGTTACGATGAATGTCTCAGAACAGCCGCAGTTTCTAACCGACCCCTCCAGACAACAACAGCTAATCTTTATTTTAGATTTTCGCTAGAAGCAATACCCACATGAATGAATGAATCATTTATTACAAACTCAAAATCTAAAATGACAAGAGTATAAACAAAAACAGAAAGAACCAACATTCATAAAAGGTACAAAAATATAAATATACTAAGAACAATATAAAACACAGATTACAATCTTCAAAAAAATTATGGTAAATGTATACTAATCTAATACTAATTTTGTATTAAAATAAATGAAATTGTGCATTTTCAGTCATACATGTTTACTAACCTGGAGGTGTTTTCTGCTCTCATTTCTGCAGCTGCACTGAGATGTAACTCCTGCTGCCATCACTGCTCCTAAATTCCCAGTCAGATGAATATTTTCCCATTCTTTCCTTTTTCAAAGACCAAATTCCTGCAGCATTTCGTCTTAAGAAGATGGTCATTTTTTGAATTGATTTGTTTGAATTCAAATGTCAGTGGTGTCCAGCTGAAAAACAGCAGCCAGTCAGGCTAATTCATACCAGTATGTGCTCCCACCCTTCCTTTCTGCAGAATACCATTAATCCTGAGTGACAGACTCCATGAAACTGTTGTTTTTAATGTATTTGTACCAAAGCTTTACAGGCCCCTGAAGCCCGGGGCCTTTGATAATGCTGGTCTGAGAGTAAATGTTGGCTGCAGTCCGTGAGGTTTACGTGGTAACAGGTGGAACTTTCCACAAACCTGCCAGGTGTGTAACTAAACAACTGCAGAACACATTTAGAGGATCTTCACATCTTACCTGAGTCAACCATCCACCTGTTTGGAAACCTTTGCACTATTTCTCAGCTGATTTTTGGAGTCCTCCTGAATTGCAGCCTGTTTGAAAAAATCTCAAACTTATAAATAAATGGCTCATTTGATCATCTTTGACACAAGAATAGGTAATTGTATACTTAAAAAATGAATAATTTTTGTTTGGACAATGGAAACAACCAAACAAGCATTAGTGGAAGGCAAAACCTCAAATTTTTGATAAGGTCTTAACTGAAGAAATGCAATATTATAACCTGGCAACCAAAGCCTGAGAACATGGCACTGTTCCAATCTCATCTACTTCTGGGAAGAAAAAGTCCTTAAAACACATGACTTTTTTTTTATTGATCCACTTTTTGAATTAAATAAAAAAATGCTTTTTCTTTCTTGAAACTCAATTTGATCTTAAGATAACAAAACGATAAAAAACAAAACACAGAAAATATGTGTTTGTCTTTTCAATGTGAAGTAGCACCTGTGCCCGGATGAGGATTTAAATCCAGAACAGGAACCATCCTTGAAACTGTAAAAAGTAATCACAATGAAGATGATCACGTGCAACTGGGGGCCATGCCATCTCTGCAGGCATCCAGAGAGAAGAAAATACATGTTTATCGACATTCAAGTTCAAAAAATAAAATACAGATAGCAGCTCCTCTCCTCAGCAGTGTGGTCATCATACCAACAGTACTAACGAGTGATAGTTAATTAGTACCAAAGTAACAAAAATGAGCAATTATGGAGCTAAAAACACTGGAACATGTCTCATCAAAAAGGTGCAACATTTACGACTTATAAATTGCATGCAATGAGGTATAGGTAATGTTGGGACCATGGGAAATATTGGCTGTTTTACACTTAAATGGGAACCAGTGGGGCAGGTAGGGATGGATGGATGGATGTCACAGCTTGTGGGTAGAAGTCCTTTTTCAGTCTTTTATCGTTTTTCGTTTTATCAGTCTGCATTTTTTCCCGGAAGGTCATGAGGTAATAAATTTTTGGTGGGTGCGGTCAGTTGCAATACTTGCATAGTTGCTGAGTCTCCCAGCATAGTCAGTTTTCTTAGCTTAGCTGGTTATTCTCCAGTGGAAAAAAAGCATACACAAAGTCAGTGGCAGACTTAGCAGTTTAAATTTACCAATAATATCATAGCCCTGCAGCGAAGCAGTATTATTAATTTGTTTTTTTAAATCCTTACCTATAGGGTAAAACGTCAAATAACTTCCTCACAATGTCAGGAATCCAAAGGTTTTGAAAATAATTTAAAAACTGAAATCACATTTGAATGTTAAAGAAATGTAATTTTTATGATACGCATTATTTTTACTTGCATTACTTTTATTAGGTGCATGCTAATGCTAAATAAATGCTAACCTTTTAATCCTCTCACTTCCGAGAAGGAACAAATGACGATTTTCTGTCTTTTTTTCTTTGTTTTGTCAGGTACAGTTTTTTTATTCTGTTCTGTTTTTTTTTTTTTAATTTGTCTTCCAGCACTTTTGGAAGTTCAACAAACAAATCTCTCTTCTTTTACCTTTTCCTTTTTTCACAGCCTCGGATCATTGTGCTTCATTTGACCACTTTTCGAAAATTGCTTTGAATCATTTAATCTCTGCCATGGTTGCCAGATAGAGTCATGGTTTTCCAGTCCAAAAGTCATCTTAAGTCCATCAGAACCAACAAAAAGAAAACACCCAAAATATTAATCAGTGATTGATAAGCAGTGATTAATCATAATTTATTACTTCTTGATTTGATTGTAGGTCCAAATTTAAATGAATAGATTATTCATTCATTCATTTTCTATTCCATTTTTCCCTTTCGGGGTCACGGGGCTGCCGGAGCTTATCCCGAGCACTTGAGGGCAAAGGCAGGGGACACTCTGGACAGTTCGACAGTCTGTCGCAGGGTAGAATGTCCTCAATCACACACCCATTCACCTCAAGCACAATGCAATACTCCTATGAAGCATGTATTTGGATGGTGGGAGGAAGAAAACCCACACATGCCCGGGGAGAACATGCAAACTCCACACAGAAAGGTTCCCCATTGATGTTCTGTTTCAGGTCCCCAGCCGATTCTGAACCAGAGGGCTAACCACCGCGCCTGGCTGCAGCCTGAATAGAATAGATAAAAATAAAATACTTTTGCTAATCCCACGGCGTTTTTGTCAGCGGCACAGAAAAAAGGCTTCCGAAAAACAGCAAAGTGACATAAAGCAAGTAAAGTAAAGTGACCAGTGATAAAGTGACCAACAATGTTTGGGTTTAATAGAGAAGAACAAAAAACACTTTTAATGATACTACATCCACCATTTTTGCAGTAAATCAGAGAAGAAAGATGTTATAATTAGGGGTAGAGAACTTTACTACCAACCCCTGATGTTTTGTTCAAATATTAAGAACAAAAAAAAAAGGAAAGTCAAAAAACCCACAAATATTTAAGACACTTTAGGAGTTCTAGGATGAAATAAAAGCAAATGTCCTTGTGAAAAATAATAAAGAGGAGTTTGATTTTTGAAAACCTGTTCTTGTAAATATAAATTTACAATTATTAAATAAAACATTACGAGCTAACTCAAATATTACCTGAGATGACTCCAAAAAGCATAATTTTTGTTCTTCTAATTTTTTATCGAAAAGAATTCTGGCGCAACACCACCAGAAAAAAATCCTTCTAAAAACAAATGTATCCCGGTATGGGGATTCCTGGTTGCCGCTGTTGCTGCAGGGGGTCTTGGGGGTGTATGCCAAGCACTCTCCTCCTTCTTTCCACGTTCCACCATCCATTTTAGAAGAACATAAGCACCTGGAGCACAGGTGGTGTTAGCTCAATTTTGCACTAATAGTTTGCATGACTAATGACTGAAATATTTCACACTCAGTTGGTTTTTAAGGGCATAGTATGTGTGTGAACACTACCTGTTTTGTGTACATGCTGACATGTGGACATTTTAGCAGCTAGCAGGTGTGTTGATAACATTTGGAGTGTGGACAGGTTTTCGCCTTTTTTTTTTTTTTTTTTTTTTTTTACATTTGAACCCTACCATAATGATTAACAACCAGTATACTTGTTGCTTTTATGCTTCCATGGTCTTATCCCCTTCCTCCTATTATCACCCCCTACCCCCTTCTCTCTAACGTCCTCTCTTCTTTCCCCTCCTTCCTTTCCGTCCGGTCCAACACCAAAGATTTTCAGATATGATGTAATTAATAAAGTTTGGCCTCAATTACAAAGGTTTATTCAGACATACTCTTGTTTGTCTGAAGATTAATAACCCCTCTTGTTAAAGCAAAATATGTCCAACACAAGAGGCCCTCAGCTCTCATCTGTCTGCCCAGCTGTTGGACAGGACAAGTTAAAAAAAAAAAAAAAACAAATGTATTCATAAAAACAAATGATCTTTTGTTTATTTTACTATCAAACAAAGCTCAGTTGTTTTTCTTTCTCATTCTGTCTTTTCAGCGCAGCCTCACGGCAGATCTGAAGTGAAGCACATGAACCATCTTATTGAAAAGGAGGACATGGATAAAAAAATTTAGATTGTAAAAAAATAACATTAATGAACTGAGTAAAACTAAAGAAACAATCGACCCGACTTCACTCAGGATTGTGTAATCTCTGTGTAGCAAGAGCTCCCAGCTCGCGGTAATATTAAAAAGGAAATATGGAAAATACAGAGATTTTAAGGAAAAAATTGATTAAAATTATAAAATGCATTTAGGAACGAGTTAGTGTGAACATATATTTATTTTTATTATCAGTAGGCTTACATCCCATGACGGCAGGTGAGGAGGAGACAGGTGAAGCGTCTGTCACCTGCCTCTTCCCAGACTGCACATCCCTGATTAAGTGCAGCCACCCAGCAACTAAAAGCTCCCGAACCGATCCCAAACCCGCCCAACTTGCAGCTGACTGGAATATACCATTGTTGCAAAAGGACGGGGGAGGACCTAACACTCTTATATGATCAAGCTAATGCCAGTTCATTGATTTGGGGTTGTTGTTTTTTTTTGTATTTATTGTTCAGTTCGAGGTCCATAGAGAGTTAGGGGCCCAAGGCGATCGCCTAACTTTGCCTAATGGTAAATCGGCCCCTGCACAAAGTTGTCAAATGCAAAACTGGCCCCACAAAAAAATAAGATTCCAGTTCCTGAATTTACAGCTACAGCTGGAGCTAACCAGTATATGAAAAACAAATCATACTAATTCCAAAACATGAATTTGTTACATGAGATGCCTTTCATGTTTTTTTTTTAAATAATTCATTTAGAACCAGAACTGCTGTGTTGAAATGGGTTATGTAAGTTGCCCATGGGATCAATAGATTCAAGTCAAAATGTCAGGATGATGTTGCCCCGGGGCTTCATCATCACATTGAAGCGACGACTCTTCTTTTGAGGTTTTATAGGCAAAAAACAAGAATAGCACAAGAATCCTAACAGCCCTAAAACAGTAAAGAAAACTTTAATGAGTCATTATTGATTTTGATGTCATTATTAGCATTGTTTATTGAATTTTCGCGCGCAGGTAACAAATCAATTTTTTTTTTTGGTTTATTGTTTCTCAAAGGAAAAGAAATGTACTTATATTTTCTTTTTTGTAAATGTTTTTTTGGCATAAAATAATATAAATATATATATATAATATATATTTATACTGTATATTTAATAAAATAAATATGACTGTTGGGTTCTCAGAAAGATTGAACATGCAGAAAAGCTTCCTATACCAGATTTTCCCCTCCCTGGTCCTGGAGGAACACTGTCCTGCATGCACTGTCCACAACACACCTGCCTTCGATGACTTCGGATGACTCATTGTCAGGTTTCTGCAGAGCCTGATGATGAACTGAATCAGGTGTGCATAAGCAGAGCAACATGGAAAACATGCAAACGTCCCTCCACCAGGGTCGGAAAACACGGCCCTTTAATTAGCTATACGGCAGCCATGCACTGTGTCAACATGTGGCTGAACTGCTCTCATCAGCTCTGCACAGACCTCTTGAAGAGTCAGGGAGTGCAGGAATAGTTACTTGAAGATGGAGAAACGATGCTCTAATACTTCCTGCTTGTCGCCTTTACTGACTTGATGTGATTAGCGCACAGCAGGTGATATGGATTCTAAATGACCACAGACTGGAAAAAAAAGGAAAAAAAAGCTCCAGTTCTCACCAAAAAAACATCTCTTCTTCTCCTCCAAACTGGCATTTTTACTTGCAAAAGGAATGCAATATTAACAGTGAATATATAAGGTTCCATGTCAATGAGTCATCTGATCCTGACATAATCAGATCAGAACTTGTGCCGCCTTGGGTGGTCAACTGATCCAAACTGGAGTAAAAAGCCCAGAAAACCTTTCTCTTATGTGAGAACATGAATCCCCAACGGGAAAACCTTTTAATATTTATTTCTTTGATACTAAATTTGGGTTAAAAGCTCTAAGTTATAAACATGAGCATTAATGAAATATATCAGCATGTCTGTGATGAATCTATGCCCCAGTTCCTTTTTCAAATTGAAATAACAGAGATGAATCAACGTTTGGAGGATGTTTTAGTGGACTACACCTGTTTGTGGACCTGCAGCTGCTGTACTTATGAACAAACAAAGGCACTGATAGCTGAGCTTTGTCTGGTTGCTTAGGCTGTTATGGCTTCAGTTAATGTAAATCAAATAAACAAATGATAAACCACAGAATAAATAAACAAGTTGAGTACACTACAGATAAAAAAATGAGGGTTATCAAGAACATAAGTTTAAAAAAAACACGATATTAGAGCCAGAATTGTTCTTGGACTGAGTAATAGCTGTTTATTTCATTGAAGTCTATGGATTTTGGCTTCTTGAAGCCAGCAGGTACTTCCTGTTTGGAATACAAAAGGGGAGGGGCCACACAGTCCAGTTCTACTAGACAGTCGGTGTGCCGAAGTGTTGTTTTTAATCATCTGATCTCATTCATTGATGTTTTTGTAACATATTTCCAGAATGTGATTTGGAAGAGGCGGAATTGTTCACGCTTTTGAAGGATTTAACCTTAACCACCACAAATGGGTACAAGACCCTCCAAGACACGAGCTCACTCACTGATGCAGGGACAACACTCCCAACTCCTCTGTCTATTTTCATAGAGATTCAAATATATATCATTTTATACATCATGGCAAATCTACGGCAATAGTTCTGACAACATGATGGCTTTACAGCTCATTCTACAGTGCTTTTAGCTGCTCTATGGCAACCTTTTGACTACGAAGAAATGATTGTCTAGTTTCTTCTCTATCTATATCTTTCAAAACACCAAAGCTGGAACCTTCTCCTTTGCTTTAGAGTCCCAGAAAAGGGGTCCAAACAAGGTTGGACATAAAAAGTAAGATGAAGGATGAAAAAGAACCTGGCGACCTTTAATACCAATCTCCCAACAGTCTAGAAAAGATGGTGTAAATCAGAGTGGAGATCAGTGGTTGACAATGCGATGATGCATTGTGGGAGAGGCTGAGGGAGAAGCCAAGGAGGCAGATGGTTCACTAAGTATCACCCTTGGAGGTGCTATAGAAGGAACAGAGGAGAACCAGGTCACTGCTGGAGGAGACCGTAGCTGGATAGAGAAATGCTGAATAAAAATCCAGATGGTGTTAGAAAGAAGAGTTAGAACACGGTAACTCTCATCATTGCTGGCCACATTAGGATTCCTCACTACAACAGGAGCCGCCTTTTGTTAACCAAATCTTGCAATTGGATCCTCCTGAGGATTTTTTCTCAAAACCAGGACTACAGAAGCAGAAGCATGCCTGCAACAAAAGCAGGAAATATTCAGTCCTCTCTAATTCCAGGGTTTGCTTAAAGGGTTTAGACAAAGAGAAAAGCTTCTGCAGTCTGGAGGTTGGGTGAACGCTTCCATGTAATGTCAGTATTGCATTGCTTCTGCCCTGACCTACATTGGATTTTTAAATAAAACCATTTCAGTGGTTTAGAGGAGCTCACCTAAGCTATACACACTTTATGATGTGGATTTCCTTCAGTGCAGGACACTTATGACCATCTTGCAAGATCTTATTTAGAATTTTACCTTTTTTATGCCACACTTTTTCAGAAATCCTAATAAAAAGACTGGTTAATGGTTCACTTTCCCTTCCCTCTGATCACTCACTTCACTCTTAACATTTATGTTTTTTTACAGTATATAGGAAAAGAGGAGAACTGAGGGCATTTTACTCTGAGGAGATGCCCTCCTGGCTACTGCAGCCACTTTTGCAGCCAAATAAAAGGTTACTAACGTCTGTGTCAGTGGGGTTAATAATGTATCAGTTAAATGGCGGTCTACCCATACACCAAAGAGTAAACTGCCATGAAACAGAACAGATGGAGAAGAAAACTTTCCCACATGCATAGTATAGATTGGGGAGATCCAGCAATAGTGCGATCCACTTTGCATTAACAATTACTGTCTTTTTTATTTTATTTTTGTCAACTTAATATAGTACATTTTTCATTATCATAAACATTTTAAGTTATCGATAACATCTAAAAGATAGTCTGATCAAAAAATGCTGTAAAATGCTTCAAGCATAATTAAATACATTTCTCATGTTTGGTACCTCGGATTGGGTAGCAAATGGGATTTAAAACTCAGAAATTTTAAATGAGAAATAAAGATTGTTCGAGCAGGAAGGATATGTGGTGTAGCACTATCTCATTCTGGTGTGTCTTTCTACAGCAAACGATGTAGCGATTTCCCATATTCCTATTGTTATAGAGCCTCAGTGCCAGTATTTTGTGTTCTAGAAGGACTTTTGTTTGACACATTTTTCAACATCATTTGTGTTAGAGGGTTTAATTCCTGGTCACAAAGCAGTCGTTTTCAACTCTCACTGTTTGTATTGAGCCCTCTCCAGAATGTCACAAGGTTAAAGGGCCTGAGAAGATCGATTTCATAACAAAACTTTTTCATCTGTCATGTGAGGAGGTACCTTCTCAGCGAGGCTCATTATAATGAAGGACGGCTCGTGCAGACTCCCCTCTGCAAGGCTAACTAGGATTCAGAACACCTACGCCGCTTCTGCTAAAGCTAATATCCTGTTTGAATCCTCATCTCTGCAGGGGAATAATAATTCATCTCTTAACATGCTTTCCCCGTAAACGATGGAGCTGAAAAAACAAGCCTGATGTTGACAAGTGTTGCTCTGTGATGCATGCTTGTAAATCCCTAATTCAGTGTCAGGCTTGAACCCAATCTTTTCCTAATCACAGGACACTTTTCATCAAAGGAACAAAAACACATCAGCAAGCATACCCGAAGTTCAATTTATCACTCTTTTCCTTTTTTATGAGAAAAAACGTTCAAATATATTAACGACACAATATAATTATTTTTTCTCAGCAAAAATGTAAAATAAATTGGAACATTCCTGAAAACACATTCAAAGGAATTGAGCATTTTTGTTTTTGCCATCAAGAGACCTTGACAGGAGGATTACGCCTTAGAAAATACCATTAAATGCAAACTTTGCACAAATTCTGTCTTTTAAAGGCTGTGGTCTTGATCCGCTGACAACAGTACATTTCATTTAAATTCTTATTTTCACCAAATTGGCAGCTAGAAATGATTATTTTCTTAATCCTTCTTTTTTCTTTTTGCATTTTGAAGCTCTATTTAAGGGTGTATTCAGACTGGAAAAAACCTTTGTTCCTGATTGAGTTTGCTTAATTTGTTCCGGATTGTTCCGTTTGGTCTGTATTCAGACTGGCATCAACCGGACCCTCCTGTTGGAGACCAAAGCTTGTAAGCACTAAGACCTAAGATCTGATTTTGAAATGGTTCATTTCAAGCAATTAAAGCAAGAGTAATACACAAATGATACAATCAACAGAGTTTTACACCCATAAAAACACATTTCAAATATAGGATAATTAGTCATTACATCATAGATTGCTTAGATTCAGGTCAATAAGAATCCATAAGTACCAATAAATCACATGACAAAGATGAAGTATATAATCCTTTTGTAAATAGACATAACACTATTTCAGAATTCATCATAGCATCTGGAGATAAAGTATCAAAAATATGTGCCGATAATCTTTAATTAGGAAAATCACGAATTAGACATAAAACTATTTCTCAATTTATCATACGCAGTTCAAGTATCAAAAATAAAAAATATAGTTATTTTTCCTCACTTTTTGGAAAACCAAGTGAAGTGATATGATTAGAGATTAATCACTTTAACCATCTTCAATAACTGATTAAGCAATTTTATTGTTCTAATAATATGGTAATGCTGTGAAATATAAAGATCTGTATTCTTTCCAAGGTTGGTATTCCTTCCTCTGCTGCCTGATAGACAACCATCCTTCTGGATATAACAGAGTTTATGAAGTGCTCTTCACTGTAATGTCTGCAGACATAGTTTCTCAAGGTCCTTGTCCTTCTGCAGCTGATATTAGTGCAGCTGAGTAAAGTTGAGGTCAAGTTGTCTGCAGGTCAGAACTCTCTGCTGAAAACCAGGGACACATTGAATTTTAGAGATAGCGGTAGATCCTAGACACCATGACTTTCCTGAAATTATATGGCTCTTCTATTTATTACTCCATTGGTTAGCTCAGACGTCTGTGATCAAACACTTCTCCAAGTCCTTCATGTTTTTGACAACAGGTACCTTCGTTGACCGAGTGGACCAACGACGATCCTGCAGCTTTTTACCAAAGTGTTCTCAATCTGCTTGCGCTTCCTGAAAAGCCTGGTACGTTTGGCAATTTCAGCATTCCTTCTGGTCAGATGGTCATTCAGATAAACGGTGGGGCGGTGCAGTGGTAGGGCGGTCGACCCATGATCGTAAGGTTGCAGGTTCAATTCCTGCCTTGCATGCCCATGAGCCGAAGTGTCCTTGGGCAAGACACTGAACCCCACCTTGCTTCTGGTGGTAGGCAGGCGCCTGTGCTTGGCAGCGGAGCGGCCACCAGTGTGTGCGAATGTGTGTGTGACTGGGTGACTGGGTCTGTGACTGTAAAAGCGCTTTGTCCTTGTAGGTAGAAAAGCACTATACAAGTACACCATTTACCATAAACAGCAGATATTTCCTTTGATTCATCAGAGCTACTGTAGTTTGTGTTTGTGCTTCAGTCATGGCCAGAAACTACGAGGGGTCAAAACAACCAGAGAAAGACGAATGTGGTGCACTTTACAATCCTTGTTGGGACAGTTAACTTAATGATACTTTATATTTCGATTTTCAGTTTTGGGAAGACATTTTCCTTCTTACTTTGGTATGGCGGAGGCGTGCTGCAAGGCGGTCACTGGCAAGGAGACGTGCTGTGTGTGCTTTAACTCAGAGGATGCTGGCAACTGCAGTGATGAAGAGACGACGGGAAGGTACGCTGATAAGTGTTTATGACATATAGATTGTCGGGAAAACAGTGAGAAGCAACGTGTGTCATGTTAAAAATTGTTTCAATCAGCCTGCAATGATCCAACCACACTTCAATAATGTCTCATCGTTGTGGTGTTTTGGCATTATTTTAAGAGAATTGTGTTGAGGAAACTGCAAGGTAGCGTTTAGGATGACGTCACAGGAGCGCGTCCCGCGTAACAAGACACAGAAAAGCATGTAAGAAGCGTTTTCAGTGGTGTTAAAACAAACACAACAATCGTTGATTTATAGTTGTCGTTGCTACATTCCTACTCTGTTTACGTCGGCAGTTTTGGTCCAGTTGTCCCACTCCGAGGACAGATTGCATTCAGACTGAGGAATCTCAGAGCAAACCGAAGATCAGTCCGATTGGAAACGTACCGAGACCACCTCCACTGATGGGTCAGAGACGGGTTCCTGGTCCCGGAACAGGGTCCGCTTCGGTGTATGTTTTCTGACTGAAAATGTGTTCTAGATTATCGAGGGAAACAAACTCTGGTTCCCTTAAAGGGGACCAAATGTGTCCAGTCTGAATACACCCCAAAACGATCAGTGTATTTACATTGTATTTTTCCCCTTTTACAGAATTATTCTTAGTTTCATAAACCTTCACAACTTATTTTATTTTTCTTTTGTTTTATTTTACCATCTGTCCAGGGACAACAGATGGAAAAATAGCCTTTGGCTTACTCTGGTGCATTTGTAAGATGCTTTTTAATGTGCAATGTCTCAAATGTCAAATAAAGAAATAAATTCAACAGATAAAAATCTAAAAGGTTTAAAATTTCCTCTAAGTTTCATTTAATTGTAAGCAAGTCATCTTATATAGTTCTAAGGCAGCTGTGTTTTATTTTTTATTTCTTGAAATAGTAAATGCCCCAAAACAATCTTTATGCAAGAGGCATTGTTTAGGGATAATTGTGTCTAGAAACAAAGAGCTCACAACACAATGATAAATGTGAGCGCACGTTCCCATTGAGCAACGCGAGCACAGGCTGACCCACTTTAAACTCTTGTGAGAAGTTGATGTATGGTGGATGTTGGACAGAGAAGGATGAGCAGAGTAAGGTGAGAAAATGTGAAAAAGCGAAAACGCTTTCAGAATTTGCCTAACACACTTTTAGAGATGTTTCCGGAAAACAAATAATAGTCACAAGAAACACTTGGCTATTACATCTTTCACTTTGCAATGCACAAAAGTCCACATCCTGTTTATATTCTGCAGATGTAAAAGTCTAATACAAAGTGTTTTTTTTTCCAATTTATTTTCCACCTATAGGACTAAATATTCACCTACATGTGATGTCAGTAAGCCACACATTATCAGTGAAAACATGCTCTGAGTTTGAATTATTTCTTTTTTGCTCAATTAAAAAGACAAAATGAGCTTTTGGCAGGTAGCAGATGGTCCATTTACCATCTGTGGTTATTCGTACTGCAGGTGAGTTCCTCGTCTCTGTGTGAACACATGAAGAAGCCTGGCACCCTGAGTCGCCTAGTCGTCTGTCTTTCCCAGCTTTCTCTCAACGTGATGCTGCACTTTTCCTTTCCAATTGACCGAAGCAGAAGCCCTTCAGGATAAAAAAGAAGGTCTGAACAGTCCTTAGAGGTTGCTTCTTTAGATTGTTGACCTCCTTCACCAGCAGAGTGCTCCAGCAGGTTATTAAACCAGAACAGATACGAATAAATGTAGCCTCTGCCGTGAAATCCTTAAATGTGGTCTCCACGTTTGCTGATACCTCTCATGGTGAATGAGGAAGTCTGTGTGAGGTTTGTGTTGAAGATCACATGAACTGGTGTGATTGTATGACCGCTGCATGTCTGCTGTGTTTGACGTTATGTTTTAACTCTGATAAACGTCAGTCTGGTGCTCAGACAAGGCTCTTTAGGTGATTGGACTGTTTCTCCAAGTGGGACAGGGTGTCTCTGAGGAAAGGACAAAGGGGTTTGTCATTCAAAAAACAGAGAAGAGATTCAAACAACAAAGACTTCATTGAGAAATCTGATTGAATTCCAGGTTTTAGAGTTAAAGACTGTTGCTTTCGTTGCTCAACTGTGAGTAAAAGAAAATCTCATCCCAGCACACATCCCACATTTGTTTTTCCATAACAGCAAGATTGACCAGCAGAAATGGAAGAACTAGCAGCAGAGTCTAGAGGTTTTTCCAGAAATAAAATATCACCCAACTTTGTCAAATCTTTTGCAAGTTTTGGACTTCATTGGACCCCACTGTCCAGAGACCCCAAAAGAGGAGCCAAAATATGAAAAAGTAGTTCCTACAATCCTTTTTTATAACACATTTTTAAAACACCATTTTTTTTTTCATGTAAGCCAACTATATCAGTTGCTGTAAACTGCTATACACTGCAACACAAGATTTGCCTTTACATGTACATCACAATTCAACAGCATGAGTAAATAGAAGAGGAGAGAATGGATATAATCATGCCTTGATTGTGTGAAAGAAACAAAATCTGTGCATATTTATTTGCATTTGAAGCTCTTCTGACACGTGAAGCGTTTCAAGAAATCCTGACTAAGGTCAGGCGAAAGAGACGGAAATTTGTTTCACAAAGGTGGGTATCATCTAATCTGTGTTTGTTTCTCTGGTAAATTAATCTGTGATCTGGTTTGGCTCCTCCCACCTAAGAGTTGGTAGGATCTCTTAGCAAAAATCCGTTTTATTTCAGTGTTGACCAAACTTATATGACGATCGGAATTTTTTTTAAAAAATTCTAATTAAAAGCTACTTGAATGTCCTTTCGCTATTTTTTACAGAAAAAAATATTAGGAAATTATATTGTCCTTGATAAACTTCTCATAATTATTCTTATATATCCCTTTTTCACAACTTACCTGAACATAGCAATTTTTATGCTTGTGTAAATCTGTGTGTTTGCTTTATCTGTATGCCAACCAACCAACCATTCAGAGACCTCACAGCCTGAGGGAAGAAGCTTAGAGTATGAACACGTTGTCATACTTTTAATAGCGCAATATTTTCTTGATGCTAGGAGATCAAACACCCGTGGCAGGATGACCAGAGAGATCATTAGCGACCTAAACTGCTGTACTTGAGATTCTAGATTTACAAATGGCTTCTAAGACTGGAAGGTGACATCCAGTAGTATCTGTTTAGGAGGAATCTTTGCTATAAAGAAATAAACTATGACTAATGATAGAAAATGGATTAATGAAATGTAATAAAGACACATCGGTTGAATGACAGACCCTAATAAAGACTGTCATTCATGCTCTGACAGAACCTGACATGTCATATCAAATAATTATTATCTGAGACGCCAAAGTAAAAAAAAACAGTTTTTGCTCTTTTGACTCTCATATCTTTTTCTTATTATGGATTTAATAAGTCATTTAATGTATTTTTCTGATGTATTTAGTTATTTATTTTCTGACAAAATTTGAAGGAAGTCATCCATCCAAACACGCACTCATGAACACACACACATCATTGTCTTGTTTACAAGCAGCCATTGAGAAAAGGCCACTTTGGAGGTGAAGAACAAAAGAAGCAGCACACTAGAACGTCTGTAGAGCAGCCATTTGGCTTTCCTACCTGCAATGTCCAGGGGACAGCCAAGTGGCTGGATTAGTTAAAATGTGCATGCCCAAAGAGCAGCCTGCAACATAGTTTGCACATAAACACCACAGCCATTAGGCTGTTCTTTTGGCATGCAAAAAGGACAAGCCAAGTGGCTGTGCAAGTTTTTTATGATATCCCATCACTTCTGTCACTTCTAGTAAGAGGTCACCACAGTTTAGTTTTTCTTTTTTGGCTGAGATTTAGTGTTCATGCACACTAGACACCTCTTTACAGACATAATACTGAAATGTACAAGCCTAGAAATCATGTGGTCAAAGTCATATCTTCAACCCACTACATTGTCTGCACATACTTGGCACTGCCACACAATCTCCTTTCTGCATTTGCCACAGGTATACTTATAGCTATCAACAAAGCGCACTCTGACATGATTGTTCTTGTACTGACCATGCACCTGGCACATTGCCCTTTTCCCTTTGCCAGGTGTGGGAGCTTGTCTCCAAACTCGGTTGTCCTTTTTTGCCTTCTCAGCTCCTGCATGTGCCTGTGCGAGCTTTTTTACTGATTCTGGAAGCTCCCGGTGAATCTTGCCTGGGTTGAAAGATTTGATGCAGTTGACAACGACAAACCTGCAAACATTGGAGATTGCAGGAAACCTGTCAGTCCCAACTCGTTCCATGCGGGTGCCCTTGACATCAAAGTGTAAATGCCCCATGATGTCTTTGAAGTGGTTTCTGACCATAATTTTGGAGATAAGTGGATTTCCCATTTTCGCCGACCATCTTGCGTTTTGCATGGATGGAAGTTTTATCCCCCCCTCACAGGGAGGATGGTAATGAACCCCATTAGTTCAGGGAGGGCCATGAACCAGCTGTCGTCTTCTGTCTGACATCCATGCTGAACAGTACAGTCCTGAATAGTCTGAAGTATGTCCAGAGTGAGGAAACACAGGAAACTCTGTAAGCGAGTTGACACAGTAGTTCTCACCAAAGCAGTTGGCTCTTCCTCAGCAGTGTAACATTCAATTGGGCTGTGAGGTAGAGGCCTCCCAACCTGTTCTTCATGCCACATTGTGCTATCTTTTGCCGTCTCTGTTGAAGCAGTGTGTGTCTCCAGTCGTCCTCTCTTTTCTGATGGCAATGTAAAGATATATGTTGTTTCACCTGTTTATTTTAAATTTAATTGTTTTTACTTAAATTCTAGTTGAAACTATAAATTCCAAAACATGTCAAGTATGCCTCCTTTGCCTCCCGAGTCCAAGAAACATGTAGTTAAATTTAATGACTCTAAATTTCTATTCCCATCAAGGGGGTACACCTCCCCAATTGCCTGTGACTAGCTGGGATGTGCTCCAGCAGACCCCTGTGATCCTAACCAGGATAAGCAGGCACAGAAAATGAATGGATAGACAACTGCTACAATCTGCAAATGAGAACAAGATGTTTATAAAATCATATCAGAAGAAATATCAGTCTAAGTCCAGCTGAAGGAATATCTTTTCTCCCTCCAAGTCAAATGGATTGACTTGCTCCAGGATCATTTTCAATGTCTGCTCAGTGTTGTAAAATTTAGGCATCTTTGTTTTTCAGTTGACAAACTGGGAGTCAAAGTTTGTCAGAACTTGGAGGCTCTTTTGAAGCAGAAAACCTCCCCCACCGTGATCTGAGCAAAGAATGTAGTTAGCTATACATTGTAATGTCTTCTTCCAGATGATCAGGTAGTTGGTGCTACATTTACAAATGAAAGGGGGCTAATTGAAGGCTGTTGAATTAGTCATTTTGAGTCACCCAGCCATTTGGCTGTGCTCTGGACGTTGCAGGGGGAGTGAAAAATCCTGGGCGTTCTAGTGTTAAGTTCCCCCCCCCCCCCCCCCCCCCCCCCCCATACAAAGAAATACCTTGTCTTCCTGTGTTTCTTTATGAAAGAGTTTCTCCTCAAAGTTTCTAAAAATTCTGCCACCCTACTTTTTGAACTGAAGAAAAGAAAGTTTCCTGCAGAACCATACAGAATAGAAAACAGTTCAGGTGGGATCTCTTTGCCCTGCCACTAACTTTGGAAGCCATTAGGACCATTTTCTGTCTACTCTCAGAGAAGATAGCTTTTTTCCACTTTTTTTGGCGTTCCCCTGCAAAGGTCAGTCGAGCGATTTTCTAGCATTAAAGAAGACGTGGTCTTAGAAGACGCTTTTTTGTTTTTGAAGACCTCCTCTTGCAGATGCCGTCTGATCGTTATGGGACTTCATTTTGGGTCAAGGATCACCCGTGTCTTGGCGGACTGATTTTTGGATCCTCCGGTCCAGTCCCGGGTGATATTTTTGTGGGTCTGCCACTTGACAAAATTTTTTCCCAGTAAACCTCAGGATCTCCTTAAGAAAAATTCAAAATGACCATTTTGCTGCGTTTAACCCCAGTACGGATGGCACGCTATGGGAGCCCTTGCGTTGTAACTTAGCAATCCTGCCACGTTCAAAGAAACTGAGGATTGTTTTTGCATTAAGCGACCTTGACAGGATGATTACTTATTAGAAAATACCAATAAGTTCTACTTTTGGTGAAAATTCTGCCTTTCAAAAGGCAGTGGTGTTAAACTTTCAATCAGCTGATGAACAGTCCTTTTTATTTAAGTCATTATTTATACTACCTTGGCAGCTAAAAGTCTTTGTTCTCTTGCTCCTCTTTCTTCTTTTTGATATTTGAAGCTCTAAGTAGAACCTTGTTGAGATCCAACCGACATAAATGCAAATTCTGGCATTTTCTTTTCTTTTCTTATCTGAAAACGAAAGCTTCGCAATTCATTCAGCGTGCTCTCAAAAGCAAGTAAACTGCGATGCCAGGCCTGTAAAGCTGGTTACCGATAGGTGGATGGTGACCAAACACATCAGACACACTGACATCTAGATGGAAGGATAAACTTTCTGTCACCTATATAGAAGGTGAATGTAAATCAATTTTATGCTAAATCATTTCAAGTGAAGTTTTTTTTAAAGCCCTTCTTTTCCCACCGTTGTGGTCTTCACCTTCATGCAGGCTTCTACAGTCCAGGGAGAGACTAACTCAGGAAATAAAAGCTCCATGTAGGGTTTTAATAAAAACTCCAAGCAGGGATAAGTAATAGTCTGCCGCTGAAGTCTCTGTGGTGGTGGTGGTGGTGGTGGGGGGGTGCTCTTAATTTTTTTCAGCATAGAATGTCAGCTTTGAGGTCAAGCTATGATTTGGTGGTTATGTTTGGCCTGTTTGGATCAGCTGGGATTTTTAAAGTCCACAGACGGTTGCAGGAAATCAGTGATACATGATGCCCATAAGGATGCTGGGTAATTTCAGCTTACATTACGACCATGACAAATTGCCTCCACCATTGCTGGGTCCCTCAAGTGAAACAAGGCGCCGTAAGGTCAGGCTCGGGTTACGAGTATCATCGGCTATTGACCTTGATTGTTCATTCTTGTTTCTCTGTGCCAAAGAGGTAGCAGGGGAGTTAGACAAGAGTCATTCATTAGAAGTCTGTTGGTTTGCCTTTTTTGTAAACTGATTGCACATTTTTAGTCATTAATCATAAATTGAGGCGGACGTTTTGTCCAATATGCTTCTTGACAGTAGTTTAAGGTAAGACACATGTACGTGCATTACTTGTGCATCTGTACTTTGCTGATTATACAACAAAATGTCACGAAATAAAATCTGAATGTTGTCTTTTCCTTTTAAATAAGGAAGGTCATGGTTGGCCTGCAGAAATGAGTGTAGACATACGCTATATTCATCCAGTTATATAAACTTGACCAAGCTTCAGAAGAAAATTCACTTGTAAAAATATTATAAGTTTTACATAACCCTCTACTATGTCAGTAAATAAAATAAGTTAGATTAGGACTAATTAAAATTGATATAAAAATAATATTTACACATATACTACAAGTTTCTTTCTGTAGAAAACACTACGAACAAGCTAAACATTTTTCTGTTAAAATTAAAAGGTTAAAGCTACGGTGTCCCTGAATTTCAAATAACATCAACAAATGACTCAAGTCAAAAGCATTTTTATGATCACAATGACAATTTAAAAAGCAAAACAAACTGTTGCATTGCATTTTAGTAAACAAAAACAAATTCCAGAAACTAAAACATAAAAAAACAAAATTGAAAAAAACTTTTTTTTAGCAATTACTTTTTTTTTATTTTGTGAGACGACTGTTGTTGGAACATTGGGCCATATCTTTAAAATTGAATTGAACTTCCGGGCAACCGTTGAAAGCTTTTTCATTTCATTTGACACATAAAACGATGGGATTTATTTCTCTTATTTTACTGTTTGATAGAGTTGACATGTATCTGAAGTAAAATAATGTTACCATAATTAACAACAAAAACTATCAAACATTAAAAGAAGATTGTATACGTTTTTTTGTTGCATTTTTAAATTCTGATGTATGTAGAAACCAGGTTTGACTGCGATCATATTTACAGGATTATCAGTAACTTTACTACATTGTAACTGTTTTCCCTTTGATTACCTACATTTATGATCTAAAAAAATCCTCTTATTTCTGGTCTAATCACATTTTGTTTATTGTTTCTTTTGTACAATTTCATTTACAGATCAGTGTTACCAACACACAACGGGGAGTCATTTTTATGGACTTCAAAAGTATTTTACTCTTTAGAAACAGTTTCTTAATGTTTCAATTTAAAGTTATTCAACCTGGATAAATGATCAAATCAATGTTTTACACATTGCTCACCTGAGAAGAAACTTTGGCTCCTCCCACCTCTCTGCTGGCCTGCATCTGACACCAACAGCTGCACAGATCTTTTCTCAGTGCCTTAATAATGATGGCAAAGATCTAAAAGCTGAGTCTCTTAGTCAATGTTTTTCCGCTTCTTAATATTTATGAGGCTTCAAATAAAAAAAAAAAGTAAATACATTATTTACCACTTTTTGTATCCCATCGCTCATAGACAAATCACATTCTCTGACACTGAACTTTAAAGTATGAAGCAGCTCTTCAATTAACCATCAATATTTAATGTGTCCACATCATATTTCCCTTTGGAGCTCATATTTTTAGATCAAATTTGGTCTGCCCGGGGTTTTAGTGGGTGGTGCCCCTGGAGCATCCAAATGGAGACTGTGGTGCGTGGATGATAACACGCCAAGTCCCTTGATCTTTGCCTGGCTGGGCTCCACGGCTGCCTCCTTATGTGGTAATGGTTGCAGCCATTTAAACAAACCATGAGGGATGCATATATTTTGCATGAAATCATTTCCATTTCAGGACAAAGATGCTGACAAACAGGAGATTCAGAGACAAGAAAGCTACAGAATTTGAAGGTCATGGTGCAGAATGTTTTTGTCATATTTTCTAGCTGCCTAAGACTTTTTGGAATAAAAACGTGTGCCTTTTGATTTTCTTTTTGCTTATGTCACCATTTAAAAAGTGAAACACTTACCCACCACACTACTTTTTGACAGACGGACAAAATTTCCAAAAGCCTGAAAGCTGAATCTTTGAAATGAAGTCCTGTTCTAAATATAACTGTCTTCATTTTACCTTTTTTGAGTAAACATCCAAACACGGGGCAACGAGCCCCTGTGGCTGCAAGAGGCAATTATTCTCAGAACGATGCGGTGTTACAGGTTGAGGGAGGGATGTTAATTACCTTAGTGCATTCACAACATGCTGCTCCTTCCTTTTCTTTTGTTCTGTCTCTTTATGGGCTAATTAATTATGAAACGATGCACAGGTGATTCATCTGAGAGCATAAAATGTTCAAACCTTGCATTTTCCTTTCACATGCGTAAGCCAGCAAAGTGGAGACTTTGCTGGCTTTGAAGAGTTTTGATGGAAAATCTGAAAGCTGCTACTCTCAAAACTTTGAAGGATAGAACTGCTTTACTAAAATGATGCAAATCAAACAGCCTTTAATACGATATATAGATAAGAAATTCATATTTGCATTATTTTATTTAGTCATTACAGAGAATGAAGTTGTACAAATCGGTTTACAGAGAAAAATTTGTCAAGCTTTTTATGCTTTAATGACAAAAAAACAGCATTTCAGTCCGGTCCGGTCCAGTGCAGTCGGATATTTTGAGCGTTTCCATTATAAAATGGACCCATCAAGCCAGACTGAATCATTCCATTTTTGGGGCGTGTTTATAACAAGAGGTCATGACGTACTTCATGAGTACTCGTCTTGTTCTTCAAGTGGTCGTTCCTGAAGTTTCTACGTGGCTTCAAGTCTACTTAGAGGGTGGTTGATGGTCTCACCTTGGTCTTCTGGGGCGTGCGTCTAAGGTGTAGAGTTGCTGACCATTACAGAGGGAAACATGTTAAAAAAAAGTTGTGTTGCTGATTTTCGGCAGCGTGACCATTTAACAAGATCCTGGCTATTTTGAAACAGAGGGGTCAAAGTGAAAATATTTTTTCGCAAAAGTATTTTTATGAATCAAGTTTTTCAATTGTTAAAGATTTGTAACCCTTGTGCTATCCTAGGCACTGTAACATTGGGAGTTGGGTCATCTAGACCCACTAGACAGTGCTCTGAATCTTTTTTTCTTCAATGATTTGTGATCTTCACTGGTGTCCATGGATTACATGAAATCTTTCCACCTTTATCCACCTTTGTCATGGTAGGGAAAACACGTCAATGTGAGGGTGGGGGTCATCTAAGATAGAACAAGGGTTAAGGTGCATAAAGTGACTGCAAAATCTGGAATGGACCAACTGCTGTTTATTTAAAGATTTAGAAAAGATAAGGAACAGATGCCCAGAACTCTGGATGTCAAACCTCTTGTTTGGATGGAGGATTGGAAATCTTTTCTTCTAGCAAAAACATTAAATTTCTCCCTCTTAAAGTTTTATTATTTTTTTAGTTCCCCGTCAAGACTCCACATGGAAAAGCACCATATTTAATGCAGAAGATACTCAACTGAGATGTTAATATTTTACATGGGCTCTTCTGGTTCTGCAGTACTGCGGGACAGCTGCAGCAGCAAGAAGGGAAAAAGCTGAAACTAATGAAGATGAGCGCTCCCTGATCTCACACATAATGCCAAAGTGATGAAATTCCAAACTTATTTAGCACTTGAATGGTTGTGTTATCCCACAGTAGACCTGCCAGCTTAACTGTAATAAAATGGGCAGATGATGAGAAAGTGATGAATAATGTAAAGAAACAAGTGTAACCCTTAACATTCCCCCTAAGGCTGGATGTTCAACTTGAAGCATCATGATGCTGCTCACTCTCTGGATCTACAGTCCACCGTTCAGGTCCTGGATTTAACTGAAGCTCATTTTAAGACGTACATATTATGACGAATAAATGTTTTACCCGACCAAGATATAACGGCAATATGAATTTTATTTTTCTTAAATGTCATTTTTAGAGTGTTACAATTTGGTGCATTAGAAACAAACCATTTCTGTACAGCTGGTCTGTCTTTTGATGTCGGGGATGATTGAGGCAGTGCTGTGCAATATTACCAATTCGCTTTCAAAACCCAATACCAAGTAAAATCCCTGAAGACTTTAATATGGTTTTCAGTTTTTCATGTCAGTATGTACACATGATGATGTCTTTTCTTGTATTTCGAATTTATAAAAGGGAAACATTATCAGTTGTATGATAAATAACTTTATCTTAACCTCCTTTTCTTTACCGTTCCTTTCCCAACTTCTATATCCAACTTGACCTAATTAAATGTTGCACCTCATTAATTGAGAGTGTCCTGTTAGGATAAATCCCCCTAGCATTTATGGATGGACAACCCAAAAAAGAACAAACTCAGTAAGGAGTTAACAAACTTTAACAAAATTAATAAGATGTTATTAATGCTTTGGATTGTGGGGCTCTTAGGGTGAACTTGGGGTCCTGGGGCATTGTTTGATCTGAACCCATCTGTTCAATGAAACCAAGCCACTCTCGAACCCCATGATCAACTTAGCTTTATTTTATTTCAACACCTGCGTATACCTAAATTTAGGTCATAGAAGTCCAAAAGCATGTAAAATAAATCAAATATAAACTTTTACACGTCATCTTAATGCCGTGTCAAACCGCCACATTGTGACAGTCTTTCGTGATACATGCAAGATGTATGTAATTCATAAGTGCTTTTCACGTTCGTCATTACATTTTTGGGTCGGTTGAGAATTACGTAGTTTATACGCAATTATTATGTAAACATTTCACAATTGTGCGTGACTTTTGCAAGATGCAAATGTGTGTTTTATTTCAAGACCATTCTTTGAATGTCTAATGGAGTTTTCTTAGATGTACCACCGATTTATATCGGGTATATGACGCACATATAACGTTAAAATTACTAAATTGACAAACGAATTATTAATGAACTCCATATAAACTGTGTTAAAATCACGAATGGTTCATGTTTATGTTGATTTTCGTGTTCTTTTGTGGTTTATTTGTATTTCTTCAATGGTTTTAATTTGCTTCATTAGTGATACATCTGTGAAAATTTCCTTTGAGACCACAACTTATCTCACTTTTCCTCATGTATATTCACATATGAATTTTCATCTGTGCAATATGTGCAAAATGTACATAGTGGCTGTGTTACACGGCCTTTAGAGTATAAATAGAGTATGGTTCGGTTACAACTATTGTGAAAAAAAACTGCAAACAGTTTGATTAATACTTTGTGTACTAAAAAAAGAGACGATCCCAGGATTTGGTCAAATTGTCAAGTCACTGCAGGAGTGACTGAAGCACTACTTAAGTTTATGTCACAAGTTCAACTCCATGTCTCCAATATCTTGTATCTTTGCTTTAAAATAGCATCTTGAGAGACAACATGAACAATAGAACAAGACGATGGGTTTTTGAAGTGATCAAAGGGAACTGAGCAAACACGTGTGTCACTGCAGTCCTCTCTGTTTTTCTAGTGTCTTAGGCTCTGAAACTGGTCTCAGAGCTGCAGCACTATTAACTGGCAACATTGTTATTTTCTTTTTGGCACCGTTGATCATGAGGAATTGATCTCACTTAACTGATTCCTTCTGCTGCTGTCTATAGTCCTGCTGCTGCCGCATTACAGCACTTGACAGGAGGAGCTGATTCTCAGAGGTGTTTACTGCCACATAAGGAGATGTGAAAGGATAGCTATTTATGTGGACTAGTACAGCTACTTATCTCTATGATGTCTGACTGCTTTGGCATTTTGGGAGCCATTGCATTCTGTTGCAGCTGTAAACTCTGGTGGCTTTCACTGCAGTTGAGATGCTGTCCCTATGGTTGTTCATTTGCTGAGAATCATTGATTAGCCATCACTTTACAGCTTTTCATGACCGCTTCTTCTAACCAATCTTACATCCGTTACCAAGACATTGTGGGAACTTTAGGATGCAAAGTATTTGCTCTTTGTGGACAACTGTTGGCTTCATAGGGTCATGACCTTTGGTTTTCAGCTAGATATAAATCAGATGGATTAACAACCTCTAAATTTTGAAGCCTTAGTCACAATTGCCCTTACGGGTGGATATGGCTTGTCTGCAGGCAAAAAATGGAGAAACCTGAAAGATGCATGGAGGTGGCCCGCAGGAAATTTCAAGATCATGGACCACTCAGTCAACCTGTTAAGCAAAAAGGTTCATGGGCATTAATGTGTATGGGCATACTGTGAGCTACAGGTTGTGGTAAACACACAAGGGTAAGAAAAGAAAACCTCATCTCGTATGTCAGTGTAAAAGCTGTACATGTGACAGTAAAAGCTATTCATTCAAAAGGTATACACACACTTTATTAAGGACTAGAGTGTGGCAAAGGGGAACCATATGGCAGCATCACCTGTACACCACAATTACATACAACCTTCTATTAGCCTCACAAACACTTCACTGTACGTTTACCACATGCACAACAATATTCCATTTTTTTAAAGGTTTATTTCAAGCAATCAAATAAAAATAATACACAAAAACATTAAAATCATCAGTTATCCAGTCATACAATGATGTATCAAACTTAGGATAATTAGACAGAGTGGAAGGAAACAAACTTATATAGTCCCACCCCTGGTCTACCGTAACCATTTTATCACAAGATTTATCATTATCCACTTCCTAACTTTATCACACAGAATTAAGAATCTTTAGGTATCAATAAAGCACATGACAAGGATGAATTACTTAAAATATTATGTAAAAAATAACTTATAGAAATCAACATGGCAAATGCAGATCAGTTATCCAAAATATATGCAAATTATGTTCATTATAAAAATCATGTATGTGATTTAAAAGAATAATACTATATCAGTAAAATAGACATAACACTGTTTCAAAAATCTTCATAGCAAAATTGTATCAAGTATCAAAAGTTGAAAATATGCGCAAAATTATGTTTCATTAGGAAAAATCATAAATAAATTTTTGGAGCAAGTGAAGTAATATGATTAAAAATCTATAAATGTAATCATCATTTTTAAATTATTAGGCATTTATTATTATTATTATTATTATTATTTATAATAAGGTAATGCTGAGAAATTAAAGAAAAAAGGCCCCATATTGTGTCGATTGTCCAATTCCTTCTTCTGCTGATTAACAGCTGTTCTTCTGGTTTTAAACAGAGTTTATAGTTCTATTCGATGTTGTGTCTGCAGACATTAGATTCAGGTCCATATCCTTCTTCAGCTGATATCAGCGGCGCTGAAAGTTGAGGTCAAGTTGTCTGCAGGTCAGAACTTTGCTGAAAATCAGGGTCACTTCAGATTGTTGGAGAAAGTGATGAAGCCAGGTGTCATATTTCTTGAAATAATATTTGGCTCTTTGATTTATTACTGCATGTTGGTTCAGACGTCCGTGATCAAACACTTCTCAAAGTCCTTTATGGTGTTCACAACCAGAACCTTGGACCGGTCCGGTGGACCGAGTGGTTTGACATAAATCCTGCAGCCTTAAACCTAAGTGTTCTCACTCTGCTTACGCTTCCTGAGAAGCCTTGCATGTTTTGAGATTTCAGCATTCCTTCTGGTCAGATGGTTGTTTAGATAAGCAGCAGATCCCTTCAGATTCCTCCTTTGATTCAGCAGAGCTAGTTTGTGTTCTTGATTCACAAACCTGATGAGGATCGCTGCTTTATCTGTCTCCTTTCTCCTGGGGAGCGGGTGGCAGGTCTCCATGGTAAATAGATCCAGGGAAATCCCTTTGGACGTGAGAAATTATTCCACTTGGTGTTCCAGATTTTTACAACTTCTTTTAAGGTGGCCATACAAGCCTTCCTTACGCTCCCCTTAAAGATCAGCATCTTCAGCATCCTTACGGGTCAACCCCCCCATACAGGTGCGTGTGACTAGGGCCTGAGTCTGTGATTGTCAGACAATAAGTTACCCATGAGTCACTCCCTAAAGTGAAGGAATTTAAGAATTTCGACATTTCCACATCAATTACGGAATGCCATTCTGTTCCCGTCTATTGTGGTGAATCAGAGGACACGACTTCTGATGTACCTGTTTGGGTTTTTATCTTCACATATGAGCTGAAAATGAACAGATGAATTCAAGAATACAGGAAATGGGGAATGAGCGTTTGTTGGAGTGTGGCTGGAGTCTCTTGAGGAGACAGAGTAAAAAAAATGGATCACATCAAGAAAGGTACATCGAGTTTTGAGATTTAATCATCTGGAGAGAAAGACGTTTGGAAGTTTTTGGTAAGAAGTAAAACTATGTCTAACCTGGAAGAGTTCTGATGGTTTTCTCTCTTCAATCTTTTTGACTACAACCACGCGTCCATTGAATGCAGGTTGACAGATAGACCAATCAGGGACTCCATTTTGGTAGTGACGTATACACGGCGTCCTTTTTAATTCACAGAAGTGCCAACTGTCCGAAAATTGATCATTGAGGAGACATTAATAACTGAGGGGATGACACCAAGTCTTTCATATATTGGAATGGAGGCGTGAAAGTTAAAGTCTGGAGGAAGATTTGCCAGATTTGCATCGCTTCGACATTTCACACCAAGCCTCTTCTAACTGTAGAGGTGGCGGAAATGGGCAACGAAGCAGTAGCAGTAGAATACAAACATAAGAAAAATTCCCTCCCTGGGTGAAAACTGTTTGGTGGGTTCTTGAACCCACGCCACATGCTCGATGTACGCCCTAAATTTTAGGACTCAGTGGGAAACATTTTGGCAAAATCTGTTCATCGCTTATGTAGGCCATTATCAAACAGTCATGACATTTCTATTCATTTATTTAAAAGGATCTAGAGTAAATCGAGCTGCAATAATCTTAAAATATTTTAATTGATCAAAATTATACCAATCTCCATGTTTGCATGTTTTGATGTTTCTTGTTTTGTGTTTGTGAATTGCTTTTAGACAACCTTGGTTAATAATTGGGGCTTCATTAACAAAATAAATTAAATTATTCTATTCATGGATCCTAGGAAACAACATTCACATTTCAGAAAGTATGTAAATATAAGTCTTTCATATCGGTAAAGGGATTTTTAAAACATTTTTTTGCTTAAACTATGCAAACATATTTCATTTTCCTTGTGTTTTTTTCTGTAAATATCAGAAGACTCAAATGAAAAATGCAGAAACATCCCGTCATTGAACTAAGGGTGTATAAATAATCAGCAGCGGTTGGGAGTTCTAAAATTTCTTGACATAATGAAAACACAGCTGGACCCCCGAGATTTGATTATAAACCCACGGGAATCTGAAGGCTGCTGTAAATTCCCCAGAGGATTTTATTCTGGAAAGTACAAGGTTTATGTGTGATAACTGCGTGGTATGCTCCATGGTAACCTAATTCAGTACTGCTGTTCAAAGCAAATATTCATAACCAGACAAGAGTTAAATCATGTGTTGAAAAACAAACAATCAACAGCCATCCAGCCCCCGGATACCAAGACAAAGCCAGGCTTCTTTTTGTCATCTGTTAGACAGCTGAAGCTCCTGAAACTAATAAAATGATGATGTGTCTCTGAGGACAGGAATGCATCAGGAGGGAAGCAGCTCTTCATCATCAGGACTCGGATGTTGCAGCGTATGCTCCGACCTCTTTGTGAGGTTTTGGTTAACCAGCTCAAAGATCATTGACTGACTGGAGCTAAACAATGATCATTTAAATGTAACAAACTCTGTGCATGGAAATGTTAGCAGGTGTTTCCCACATAGCAGGGCTTTTAGTTTTAAACAGAAGATCCTGAGATCTCTGACTGCACACAGAGATGGAGGCAAAACAAACAAGGAAATCACAAGAAATTTATGTTGCTTTCAGCCCAAAAGCAAGAAAAAAGTCTGTAACAAGCACTATATCATGCATTTCTTAAGCCTTTCAGAGCAAACCATATTTATTTGCCACACCAAAGAATGATTTCTTTATGAAATAGGAGTTATTTCTGCAGCTCCTTTTCCCGATCTCTGAGGCACCGCCTTTCCCTCCTTGTGGGTGTTACACATTTCATGATGTCAACCTAGAACCGGCCTCGGCAGCGTTTCTGCGTTTCACCCCCAAAAACAAAAATAACATCCGAACCTTTACAAAGATGGATGCGCATATTATGGAAATAGAATGAAAGCACTTAGCCGTTCACCGCTAGCTCCACTGTGTTGGACTGGGGGCGGGGCTGGCAGCGCAGACTCTTCCGGAAGGGGCGATTCCTCACTTTGTGACATCAAAATGTGAGAACCCACTCGTTTTTGTGGATCGGAAGGGGCTGGTCCTCAGAGATCAGGTTTGCACAGGAATGCTTAGAAATGCGTAAATGGATCAAGAAAACACTTTCGAGTTGTTTTTCGTGATGAATTAACATTATAACACACTTCAAAGCTCAAAAAAGTGGATTTTGCATGATATAGGCCCTTTAATATTGAAAAGTGACAGGGTTGAAATAGTATTGTGGGGGATCATACTCTCTTAAAAATTGAGTAAAATTATGATTACTGTTTGCTGAACTTTACAGATAATTATAAACTATTGAAAGTGGAGCAAAAAAAACAAACAAAAGACATTGGCAGTAAAACTCAGTATTTCGTTTTATGGGAGTGCTTCAGTGAGATGACTCCACAGTGAAAGTGAGGTTTTGGCGTCTTGTCAGGACTCTTTACAGCAGAGGTGTTTGAGTGGGAGGAGGAAGAGGAGGCAGATGACTCAGCAATCAGTGGTATTGACATAGAATATTAAAGTCTAATTAATAAAATGTAGTTTTATTTTTAATTTTACTTGCAGTTCAAAATAACGTAAACAATTCTTATTTACCTGAAAAATGAAGGAACTGACAACATATATACATGTATACAATAGTCTGTTTTTTAACATCATCAATAAAGGAAAGTACATCTAGCAAAAGGATTGGATCTCAGACAGCTGTTGTTGTCATTTTGAGCTATTTTTTTAAAATTTTATTATTACTTTTTTTAAACCTTTTGCCAGAAAGTCCCATTAAGATTAAAAACCTCTTTTCCAAAGGATCCTTGGCCAACAAGCAGCACATTTCATATATATATTACACATTTGTGCTGCCACAAGCCCCTGGCAGCATCATTGGACCAGCTGCTAAGAGATGGGACTCACCCCGAATGGCTAACAGAAGGACGAACAATCCTGATCCAGAAGGATCCCTCAAAGGGTGCAGTCCCATCCAACTACTGGCCAATAACCTGTCTCTCCACAACATGGAAGCTCATGTCAGGAATCATTGCAACTAAGATAAATTGGCACATGGATCAATACATGAGCAACACAAAGAAAGGGGCATCGGTAAAGACTCCAGAGGAGCCAAACACCAATTCCTGGTTGACAGAACAGACTGCAGGTCACGACACACCAACCTGTGCACAGCCTGGATTGATTACAAGAAAGCCTATGTCTCAATGCCACACACATGGATCAATGAATGCTTGGAGCTGTACAACATCAACAGGACTCTAAGAGCCTTCATAGGAAATTCAATGAAGCTGTGAAAAACCACCCTTGAAGCTATTAGGAAGCCACTTGGACAAGTGTCCATCAAATGTGGGATATACCAAGGTGATGCTCTGTCCCCACTGCTGTTCTGCATAGGTCTGAACCCCCTCAGCCAAATAATCAACAAGACTGGCTATGGGTACCGACTCAGAAATGGGGCCAACATCAGTCACCTCCTCTACATGGATGACATCAAGCTATATGCTAAGAGCGAGCGTGACATTGACTCCCTGATCCACACCACCAGGATCTACAGTACTGACATCGGGATGTCATTCGGGCTCGAGAAATGCAGCCGGATGGTGACAAAGAGAGGCAAGGTAGTCCACACAGGAGAGGTCTCACTCCCAGAAGGAACAATAGCAGACATCGAGGACAGTTACAAGTACCTTGGAATTCCACAGGCAAATGGCAACCTGGAGCAGGCAACAAGGAAAGCTGCAACAGCCAAATACCTCCAACGAGTGAGGCAAGTCCTGAGAAGCCAGCTCAATGGCAAGAACAAGACCCGGGCAATAAACAGCTACGCACTGCCAGTTATCAGATACCCTGCAGGAATAATAAGATGGCCAAAGGAAGAGATACAGACCACGGATGTTACGACAAGAAAGCTCCTCACCATGCATGGAGGGTTCCACCCCAAATCCAGCACCCTGAGACTGTATGCTAGCTGCAAGGAAGGAGGCCGAGGACTAGTGAGCGTAGAAGCCAATATCCAGGATGAAACATCCAAGATGCATGAGTACATCAAGCTCAGGGCCCCAACTGACAGTGTGCTCAGTGAATGTCTCAGGCAATGGAGAGCAGAGGATACAGTGCTGGAGGACAGATCCTCATGGGAGGACAAACCCCTGCATGGGATGTACCACCGGACCATAACTGAAGTGGCTGATATCAAGAAGTCCTACCAATGGCTAGAAAGGGCTGGCCTACAGGACAGCACCGAAGCACTCATCCTGGCAGCTAGGAACAAGCCAAGCCCTGAGCACCAAAGCCATAGAGACTCAGATCTACCACACCAGACAAGACCCAAGGTGTAGGCTGTGCAAAGAGGCGCCTGAAACAACCCAGTACTTAACTGCAGGGTGTAAGATGGTGACAGGAAAAGAATACATGGAGCGCCACAATCAAGTGGCTGGAATAATATACCGCAACATGTGTAGAGAATTTGAACTGGAAACCCCAAGCTCAAAATGGGAAACACCTCAGAAGGTGGTAGAGAATGAAGGGGAAAAGATCCTGTGGGACTTTCAGATCCAGACTGATAGGATGGTAAAGGCGAACCAACCAGACATTGTAGTGGTGGATAAAGAACAGAGGAAACCCGTTGTGGTGGATGTGGCAGTGCCAAGCGATAAGAACATCAGGAAAAATGAAAATGAGAAACTGGAGAAATACCAGAGACTCAGAGAAGAACTGGAGAAAGCCTGGAAAGTGAAGGTGACAGTGGTGCCTGTGGTAATTGGAGCACTCAGGGCAGTAACCCCCAAGATGGAGGAGTGGCTACAACAGATACCTGGAAAGACCTCAGACCTCTCAGTCCAGAAAAGCGCAGTGCTAGGAACAGCTAAGATACTGCAGGACCCTCAAGCTCCCAGGCCTCTGGTAGAGGACCCGAGCTTGGAGGAGAAACCACCCACGGAGGGTGAGAGGTTATTTATTTATTTATTTATTTTTGTATAAAATTGAATTGAATTGGATCTCACTTGGCTGTGAAAGCTTGATGGTGGTTGCAGACACACAATCATGGAAAAATTGCAATGGATAACAAGTAACTGGACTAAAATTACTTAAAAATTTAATGTAATTTGTGAAATGAACATTTCCATGAATGTTGCAAGTTGATCGCACAATATTTCCGCATCCACAATTTCAGAAGAACTGCTAAAACCAAAATAGTTTCACAGGCTAAAAATTTCTCACATAGATGTTTTTCATTCTGATTAAACCATGAACACTAGAGACTCTCATGATGGCCATTTATACACATTTTGGAGAATTATATTGAAATGTACATTCCCAGCATCCAAGGTTCAAGTCAGTGTTATTTATGCCAGAGAGTTGAAGTCATCTGCAAACAGGTTTTTCAGATGGTGGGGATTGGTGTTTATTAGTTGAGTTTCACTCGGTCTGTTTAGGTCAGAAACAAGGGACTCAAGCTCTCATTAAGCAGGTGTGTTTGCATGTTTTTCAGATATAAATGCCCTTCTAAGCTAATAACCCGGACAGCGTATGTTCAGCCAATTGGACCATGCCAGAGAAATGTATGTGGAAAGCAAGCAGGGATGTGGCCCTTGGTCCCTACCGCTGGTTTAGGTCGAGCTCTGTTGTCGTCAGTTATCCACGGATGTTTCAGGTTCAGTCAAATGTCCTCTGTGTCATTTGATGACATTTATTTTTTGAATGTTTAACTGCTAACATGTTATTCTCCTGATAAAACCGTTCCCAACAGAAAATCTCTTGATAAAGCAGATCATATCTGTTTCCAATAGATGCTATCCAGGGAGATCAAACCTTAAGAACATTAGTGAAAAGTTCTTTCTTTGTTCGCGGATTTCTTCATTAGTGTTGGTTTGAGCCAAAGCTCCTCCTAACAGAATGGGTCTCAGCAGAACATTATTAGCGCGCATATAGAAATTGGAGATATAGACAAAGTAGAGGCACCACAATTTTAGACTGTCCAGTCAGGAGCATGTCGCATCATGCTGCAAACCTGCTTTGGCCATTCTGACAATAATGGCTGTAACAACTCTGCAACAGAGCTCAGATCATCTCTACCCAGTCGTACAAAAGCTCTATTGCATGCGGTTGCACCACATGTCCTCATACCAATTGCACTAATTTTGGTAGTTCTTGTTTTGATTAAGAAAGTTTGTTTAGCTACCTTACCCTCAATGTTGTACAATGATAAATTTAGATATTTTTTATTAAATTATTCTGATTTCTATTCATTCTTACAATTTTATATACATACAGTATATTTATATATATTCCATTTGCAAGACTTTAAGGGTCTTATATACTGAGCCCGGGAACTGACATGGGTAAAATAATAAATATTCCATTCCCACAAAATAATATTTCGTTCCCTCGAAATAATATCTTTTTCCCACAAAATAATATTACGTTCCCTCGAAATAATTAATTCATGTGAATGAAATAATTTTTAACCTGATTAGTTTTTCATAAACACGGATGTTAGCGATACTTGGATTTACAGCAGATACCTTTCCATTTCTGTCTGTGTGTGTCTCATTACATTGCATGGAAGACACGGAGGATGTTTAGAGATCAGAATTATTTATTTTAAAAAGCTTAAAAGCATTGGTAATCATGTCTCCATGTCTGTATATCAGAATATTATTCCGTTCCCATGCATTCATTATTCCGTGGGAACTAAATATTATTTTGTGGGAACACTTTATTAATTTATTTTATCCTCGTCAGATCCTGGGCTCCGTACTTAATATACAACTTTAAGAATAAATTAAGAAACTTTGTTATTCTTTTTGTGAGTATTTAGAAACAGATCAAGAAAAAAATAATTAAAAATAAAATCTGTCAAACCTAGAGATCCACGTCTTTTCTGCGAGTGGCTAGACTTCAAGCCACACTTCAAGCGATTTTACATCAAATCCACATAAAGTGGGACGTATGGTGATCGAATTCAGAGGAGTGGACAGGAAGATAAAGCACAGAAGATGTGCGGAGAACAGATTGAAATAAATAGGATTTTGATTACATTAAACATTTCTAACTGAAGATGATTTTCCAAAATCCGTTGAGACTTTTTTTCCCTGTTTTTCTGTGAAATGCTTTAGAAGATCTGATTAATATTTTAAGGTTGAACAGACTATTTTTCATTCATCAACACTTTTTGAAGCATCGTTTGAGTTAATTTATTCAAAATTTGATGTCATTATTTGGTCCCCGAAGCTCTCTTCTGTTCACTTTGTGCAAAGATGAGATTTCTTTCTTTGCTCTGGAGACTGTTTGCCACCAGCAGTTTCTAGACAAGACACTGAGGTTTTGAATTAGATTCTCCTAAAGCTGCCTTTTTTCCTCCTTCAACACCGCAAAAAAAAAATGCTTGCACAGAAACTGACAGAGGGAATCCATCTCCAGTCCTTTCCTCTACCATTTGATCTGAAGGGGAGGAGCAGCCTCCCAGTGAAGGCTATTTCAGCTGGGGGTAGAGAGCAGCCAGAGGGATGATCGTTTGTTTCCTGTCAATCAAAAGGCTTTAGACCTCATGGAGACAGGTAGTGGAGAAACAGAAGGGGAGTTGGTGGTTACAGTACAAAAGGCTGCCAACACATGGGGAGTTTGCTCCATGAACTCACAGATAATTGAGATGGAAAAGAACAGAGATCGGGGAGGGATAAGACGGCAAAGATGGGAGTGATTTTAACGGCTTTTAAAGGCCAGCTGCATGTTTGGAAATGTCAGGATGTGTCGGGGCACCTCTTACTTTGCCTTTCAACTCAGCTGCCGCCAGACCACACTGCATTTTTCTGCTCTGATAAAGCATGCAGATTTAAAAGAAGAGGCTCTCATTGTATCTGTATCCAGATGGAAGTCAACTGAAGTTCAGAAAAAAAAAGCTGTGCTGTCGTTGGAGGACAGCCATCTGGAAAGCCAGACCGCCCATGGTCCAGACCGTCCTTATGAGAGGAAAATGTTTGGTGCATTTTTTGTGAAAGTCCCTTAATGTGATTAATAGACACTCATCTCCCCCTTGTTACTGAGTAGCTTCCACAAAACTATTCAAGTCAGAAAATATATTTAATTCTCGCTGTTAAAAATCCCTCAGGTGAGGCATCATTTCCTTCTGGCCAAACAAAAGCTGTGGAAATGATTTCATTAACGACATCTGTGCAGGGATTCCCACTTGAACTGGCTGAACACATGAGGAGGTGAAAGGATGTGAGAGGAGAGGAGCACCGATCCACAGGAACACAAGGGAACTGTCCATGGCACTGTGGTGCTGAAAGATTACCAACAACACACACGTACCACTGTAATGGATATCTCACCCTTTTATTCCTAAAAATCTGTTAACACATGAAACGATTCAGATACAAACCTTGGTTTGGCTCAACTTTACTTTTTTTTTTTGTACCAAAATAGCCGTAATTGTTTCAGTGAAAGCAGATCTACACATTACCAAACCTCTAGGAGCTGATAGATTTAAATAACTAAAAATGATAGACTAAAAATAGCATAATCCCTCAGATAACTACAGAGGGATGGATGGGACGTCTGGTCACATGACCCAAATAAAACATGTTTGAGCTTTTTGGTTGTCCCCCTTTTGACCACATACAACAATGCTGAAGCGTGGCATATAGGCAGGACAACCAAGCTTCACCATTGTAGACTTAAGTGTTTATCCGTCCCAAAATTTTTCTTAAAATTAGTTTCAATTTCTTACAGGTTTTGTTTCAACTTTTTGGCTCTAGGATTAAAAAAAGGTCTTTAGATTCTTCTGTCCAAAGAACATAATCCCACAAAGACTGTCTTACAGCAGGGACAGAGTCCAGCATTCCAGCTTCTTCAAACAGGAAAAGGCTGCTGAAGACAACAGACAGATGGGTGGATTTTACCACTAAGAGTTTGCGTAAATATTGTTGTTGGCTTTAAATTTTTCTCCTTTTTTTAATTACATTTTTCTTGTCAGCTGTGTTTTTGAAATCTAGCCAAAAAGAGCAAAGCAATGCATAAAATTAAGCATTTATTAAGAAGTAACATTTTCATCGGTTTAGGTTATATAAACCAGAAAAATCAGAAGAAATAATAAAAGAAAAAATACTTTGTTGTCATTTATCACACTTACATACAACTTTTGCTTTTTTATACCTTTTTGTCTTTTAAAGCTGCCAACAAATCAGTATTTCTTTAATTAAATGCTATAAAGCATGAACCCCAGTCTCCAACAAACTCAGTTAAAACAATTATGTCTTAATGCTGAACTACTGTGAAAACAGGAACCACAGTGGGGTAAAAAGAAACACCCCATTAACCATCTGTTCCCCACAGCAACTTCTTGCTGTCTTTCAGTCATTACTGTCTGTTGCTGCTATATAAAGCTCAACACTCTGCGTCACACAAATAAATCACATTATATTATGAGTGAAATTGAAAGTAATTATGAGAGCCTGTCTTCGTTGTTTCCTGAACTTTTTGGGTTGAGTCCTTGTGATGGGGTTCTTCTTAACGCTGAAGAACAGATAGTGAAAAAAAACATGGCTTAGCTGGGAATTTAGAAAATATAATAAAAAATACTAGTCCCAAACAAAAAAGAAGACAGTATCTCTGGAAAGGCTTGTTCCCGCCTTTTATTTAAGGCTTAGGTCCTCCCAGAGGCCAAGTAAACAACCATTTCCAAATTGGATATGATATAACAAATATGTCAAATAGAAGCACAAAAATGTCATAAAAATGGCATTTATCCCAAAAAACGTTTTTGTGCTTGAGAGAGGTGGTTTTTGAGGCGTATCGAAATCGACATACTCGCTAAACTGCAATGGGAACTCATTTTTCGAATTAAATGAGACACCTCACCAACAACCAGATACCAGGAAGTCCCACAGCGTCACACTGCTCAACAAAAGTTGGGCGTGTCATGTGGATTTATTAGGTCTACAGCTCCTCAGTAAAATCACCAACCACCATTTTCCAAAATGGCTTCATCCGTTGCCACGTGTATGGAGCTCGCCACTCCATGGCCTGAAGAAGACACTGACGTCTCCTTTGTTAGATGATGGTGAGTGCTTGTGCCGTGGCAGAAATTTGAATGCCTCTGCTGTAAATCAAAGTATCGTTCACATATGTCGCCATGTTTTTGAATGACTTCTCACATGAGTTGGTTTGTGTTTTTTCACATAATTATGATTCAATGTAAACAGTGTCATTGCAAAATTGTGCTTTTTCAACATTTCTAGAATTTGGATGAAGTTTTGCACATATATGTGATGGAAACACACTGGGTGGTCTATGACTTAGATATTTCCTTTTAGATGTTTCTGAGGCCACTTGGCTATTGATTTGCTCATTATTCGCGTGCAGACAGCTTGTATCCACCCGTTGGGGCAGTTGTGACGAAGGCTTTCAGTAGATTAGGACTTAAAAATCATGTGTGGTGAAAGCTTGGAGTTGGACAGAGCTGGTGTTTACTTGGAGTTAGCCTTTGATCGTCTCGTCCTGATAGATTTGTGATCAGCACGGCATTATGTTTGTCATCATCTGCATCAAGAGTCATAGTTTAAGTGAAACCTCCAACTGTCATGTTGGAGTCTCGGTTCAAACGCGACGTCACGGCCCTCGTCTCCCCACGGCTCCACGGCAAACAGGCGACATCGCGGAGTTTTGAAAGCAAATTACAGAATTGATCTGAATCTCAGCAGGCAATTATCAGAGCGCAACCATGATGCATATCAATGAGCCCGGGCAAAAACGGGAACACGCCGTCCCCGCTGCAGCGCTAATATTCTTCACCACGCGCCTGTTTATGTCAGGAAACCTGGGAGCTCGGTGGGTGGAAATTTCCAGATCAGCAGTGCGTCTGATTCTCCAAACTGATGAGAGGAAACCAATTTCTGACCCTTCACATGCCTTTGATAAAAACCTGCGCCAGCGTGGATTTTTTCCCCTCCTGGTGACTTCACATCACACCTGCACATGTTCTCTTTGACTCTCCTTCTGTCTTACTTGTTCTCTAATCCATTAGTGGCAAAGAAAATATCTCTGCAGGAACAGCAGACACTCCGTTAGACCAAAAACTGCAGCGTTTTGAGCTCTTTCCTAAACCGAGGAAACAGGAACAACAATTCTAAACAGCAACAATGAATGTTTTAGTCATTGCCTGCTGGCAGCCAACTCCCTTTCATTTTTCCTTTTTCACTTCAAAAAGACCCTGATGTCATTTGCTGAGCAGAGAGTTTAGTTTGAGGCTGATCACGTGGAGCATACCAGCTGTCACCTCCTCAATCTTACACGGCAGATAATTACCTATTAAGATGTTGCTGCAGAGATGCATCGACGTGTTTGTGTGTGTGTGTGTGTGTGTGTGTTGGCCTGCTGCCACGGTTTGTGAAAAGAACCACCATGAAGTGGATCTGTCAATAAGAATTATAGACACAGGATGGCTGCATGCCAAGTCAGAAAAAAAAAAGACACTAAATATAATTATCAAAGATGCAGACACGGGTCGAGCATGTTCGTGCCCTTGAGCACAGATTTGCAATCTAACAATGTGTTTTTCGTTTTTTTATTGTACTTTTTCGGTGCTATTTTTGAGATGCTGCTCAGAGAAACCCACAAATTTCATTAGTGTCTCAGATAATCATGGTGGATGTAATCAAAAGCTGCCATATCTGTGTGGTTAATGGGCTCAGCATGGAGGCTGGGGAGGTGAAGGGCTTTCTGAAAGGTCAGCTGACTCACCACTGTTGCTGACCCCCCTCAGCTATTCCTACCCACACCTCTTAAATCTCAATCAGGAGCCAAAAGTGTGGCCATTCATTAGCTGGCTTTCCAGCGGCTGTCTGTTTCATCTCCCCGCTCACTGCTGCATTACTCCTGCCCCTTCTTTTCCAATCTCTTCTCCATTTCTCAGCCAAGAAACACTTGACGTGCAGCCCTTAAAGGTAGGAATCTGAACCCTTCCAGCTCCAACACCTCTCCTCTGCTGCCGACTCCCTCTCTGCTGCCTGAAACCATCACGATCCCTGCATGTCTCCCAGCCGCGCTCCTCTCTCTGTTCCATTTTCTTCTCTTGCCAATCAGTTAGGCAGTTTTCTCTGAGTTACTAAAATTTATGACAGGCAGAAGGAGGCGCGCGAGGCCAGGCATGTGTGGCATATGGGCACTAAAGGCAGGCAGTAAGCGGAGGGCAGGTTCCCCCTGAGGCAGAGCTGAGATTGACTTCATCATTCAGTGAGCTCCAGCTGTTTCATCTCTGCTGTGGATCCTCCATGCTGCTGTCTGCTGGAAGTCACTGAAACACAATGCAGAGGAGGAAGACTTTATCTGCCACATTAAAACGCTTTTATTTTTGCCCCAAAACAGACTTCGCTGTCAGTTCTGATAGCTGTTACTTTTATTCTCACACTGAATATTGCTTTTTTTTTTCTTTTTGTCATGTAAAGGTTGTTGTTCAGTAATTGCACTATTTTAAATGGGAGCTTCAGATGCACAAAAAGTGGATTTCCCTGTATCCCTAGATGGCAGTAGTAAGTCGAGCTTCAGTGCCTGCCACAAGGAAGAGGGGGTCTTTGTGCGGGGATGTGTCCGTCTGTTTGTTTTCCCCTGAGGTTGATCAAGTGCGTTGGTTTAATTTGAAAATAAATAAATAAACACATTTTTTAAAGACAAAAACCAATAAGAGAAAAAAATCAAATACAGTATTTTCTGTGGCGTCCTGCTGCTCCTCGCTCACAGGAGCCGGCTTTCTCCTTCACTCATGAATAAATACAGATTGCTGCTGCCGTCGCACAAAGGCAATTAACATGAAATTGCTTTGTTGAAACTGCTCCACAAAGAGCTTAGTGCAGGAAATGGCATCACAGCAACGGCATATGTAGAAAGTGGATGTGTGCTCACCTCTCCTCAGATTTGCATGAAGCTAACGTGAGAAGCAATTAGCTGCAGCGGTGACGTCTTTTAAACCATGCATGCTGGAATACAAATCAGCAAGCCTGATTGGACACAAATATTGATCTAATGTTAAATGACATGCTAATATTTTACACATTTTCTAAATGAAAAGCAGCTGCAAAGGGACAAAGGAGAGATTTCCATCTGTTTTTCCTAAACTTCCAGTCATTTTCAGCGTGAGAAGAGTCCAGCCGTTCATGCAGCAAATGGCCTGTCATCCCACTGTTTGATTAACAAGCACCGAGACCCCTGGGAGCGCTGCCACCAAAGTCCACTCTCTGCACCAATCTCCATTCAGAACGTCTTTGCTTTTCTGACCAAAACGGCTACAACCCAACAACAAATGCCTGTCAGACATTATTTGTTTGACTCCTACATCTCGAGCGTACCCGGGTGTTGGAGGAGTGCCGAGGGTATGAGGCAGCTGGTCGTGACAGGGTCAAACAGGGTCAAAAGCTGCTGCTGCTCGTTCTTGGGAGTTTTATGGCCATCTGAAGTGCAGCCGAATGCAGCGTGAGAGCTTCACTTCTGACGGGGAGTCAGAGGAGCTCCGAGGGCGCAGGGCTGGAATATGACCCACGGAGCGTCTCCTCACACAAACGTGGAACGCTGGTGTCAGATAACTAGTGAGCTCTGCAACTGTGATGCTGCCTGTAACTGTAAGTCAGGACCTTCACTCTTTTCAAGTGAGTGACAGGATGCATGAGAGGCCTGTTAGGCTGTTTCATCTGGACGTGCAGCAGTTCTGTGATCCCTCTGTCTGTCTGCTGGATCACGCAGACCTCTTCCTGTCACGTACTGTAAACCGCAGTCAGACTTTTTTTTTGAATCCACAGAGAAAGCTGAAGAAGCTGTGAGTGTTTTGACAGTAATAGTGTGTGAGGGTTTTTTCTTTTAATGAAAGAAGCAGTAACTTGGTAAATTTTTTTTTCCAAGGTAAACCTTCCTGTTGTGCCAGAGAAAATCTGATTTTTCTGAGTTAGGCTTTAAGACCTTTTTCTATTTAGGTCTACTTAATATGGGAAAAGCAGTTTGGGAAAACATTCCAGATGTTTCCGAACATCTCTGATAAAAACAAACTCCATCTAATGCTGCATTACAGGGCGATTTCTAAGCTAGACTGTTCACCTCTGACCTGTGTTCATGGAAGAAAATGCCACATTGTCTGCTTTTCCGGGCATTTCAAACATGGCTTTAGATTCTCCTTACGTTCTCTTTTCTCCCTGCGCCTCCGTTCAGAGGCTGTCACATTTCAGCGTTAGGTCAGAGGTCAGGACTTCTGGTTACGCTTGGTTACTGCTCATTAAACCACTGACTGAATCATTAAAACGTATTCTGAAAAACAAACTCAGGTAATTATAAATAAACATATGTAACAAATGAAAAAATTGCTCATTGTGAGGCAGTTTTTCTTTCATTTTTTGTATTGTTTTGACAGCCTATCAGGCTTTAAAAGGGATAATTATGCATTGTCTTTAAATAAGTTTAAAATCTGAGACATTAACAGGCATACCTCTATGATCTTGGAGCAATGGATTATGGGAAAAAAATGATTACATTTAGAATCATTTTTCAGTTATAAATCAAATTAAAGCTGCGTGCAGCATTCTATGGCCCACAGGCGTAACCTGCCCCGCCCCTCCCTGGCCCCCCCATTACCCCCTTTTAGCCTGCCCTTACTGGCTGAGTGGCTGCTTTTGACCCCTCACTCTCCCCTTCTGTCCCTGCCAGCCTGGCCAGAGGTGCATGTGACAAATTCATGTACATCTATCAGATTTGTTGATTCTCTGTTAGTGTTATCTCCATAGCAACCTTTTTGTTTTTTGTCGCCTGGGGGAGACGAACAGGTCGAAGGAATTTTTTAGAAGAATCGACTAAGTAAACTTTTGGATTTCCTTGGCAACCAACGTTTTTGGTTTACCACGCCCACAATACGAATCTTTTAGGTTCGTATTGTGGGCGTGGTAAACCTTTTAGGTTGATATTGTGGGCGAACCTTTTAGGTTCGTGTTGGACGACATATTTTTTTGATCAATTTTTAGCCAGTGACTTGTGTATGAAGTTTTCCAAAATATTCCGGTAGGAAATGGGTGAGTAACAGGAGAACGCAACTTATGCGAGCTCGCCGTTCAAAGTCTACAGTCTTCATAATGATGCTTCAAGACATTTAACATGATGGAATCCCTAGGAGGATTTTAAATTTGTAGCTGCTACTGTGGATAATTTTTTTTAAATTCAAGATGGCGGCCTTTTTCCAAGGTCAAAAGTCGTCAAACCTTTGGTTGTGATTGTAGACTTAACCTGGAGTGTGTGTGAAATTTTGTGAAGCTTGATTGACTGGGAAAAACGAACAAACAAGAAAAGAAAACATCATGGGACTTCAAAAAGCAAGCATGAGGAGGAGTCACTCAACAAGCATCTACTTTTACCACTTTTATTACTTTTAGTGCTCTTTTACGTTTATTCTTTTTACTCTGTTTTTAGTTAGTTCAATAATTTTTATGTTTTTATGACTTTATGTATTTATTACTCAATTACTTTTTAAATTTCTTTCTAATGAATGTATTGTGTATTTTGTGGAGCAATTGATGGATATGCAAGTTCCCTTGGGATTAATAAAGTACTCTATCTATCTATCTATCTATCTATCTATCTATCTATCTATCTATCTATCTATCTATCTATCTGTCATGCCATAACGCACGTTAACACAGGCTTGATCGTCAAAGACTGTAGGACTTAAGCGTTGGATGAGCAAAGAGAGCAGGAGGAACTACTCGGCACAGGGGTGACAGGACAAACCAATCCTCTGGGATCCAGGGGGGAGCGAGGACGGACTGGAGACGCATCAGACGCTGGTGAGACGGACTCCTCACGCAATGAACGGAGACGCACCGCAGACAGACCAGTGTGAATTCAGGGTAATCCGTCCCACCTTTACTATATTCATCCACGGATCATGGAAGTCAGCATTTGAGCCCTGACACTTAAAATGATTCTGCCGGACTGTTCAGATTTTAGTCAACAATTACCTTAACTTTACAGCAGAAAGGACTTTTTTATGTACCTATTTTACATTGCAGTGAAAGTGATCTGGAAGTCCTTCATTTTTTTGTCGATCAACTTTTCAGTGAAGCAAAAAAGAAAAAAAAGCTTCAGCAGAAAAATAATCTGAAATGGATTTCAGTTTCCTTCAGAAATTAATCTGCAAGTTCCCATCTTTTTACTCTGACCTGACGCATTCAAAACTCCTGCACTTTTTCCTCTCCAACTCAATGATTTGTCAGATATTTTTTCTTCTCTTTTTTGAATGAAAAAGCTTCAAACAAACTGAGCGGCATCAACTGTGTCATGGAGGGACATCTGAAACGTGACATGAAGGAGATTTCCTCTGCTCTGTAAACATCCTGGTTCTGATTTTGAGTGACGATCAGTTAATTTCACTTCAGGAGGAGGTGACTCAAAGACCATCCAGGAGAAAGAAGACGCTTCAACTCACTCCATGATTTTCATGTAAAAATGAAGGCAGAAGAGGGAAAAAAAGAAACAACTGATATTCATACCTGAGCCTGAAAGTGAGGGAGATTTTGTGTAACTGATGCTCAAACCGACGGCAGAACTTCCGGTTTTCTCTTTCCTGAGCTGTCTTGGAGTGCTCAGCACTTTTCCCAGCCTCCCTGAAGGCATCACTGTTTTTGAGTGCTGATTACCTGTTTACTCACCTGTGTATCTGAGCTGGTTTTCTGTCTCTGAACACGCAGTAAGTATCTTCCTCATAGAAACTGGACACTTTGTTTTAGAATCAAATCTACTCATGTTCTTGGATTATGGGTGTCAGGTGCTGAGATTCAGAACAACAGCCAGCTCTTGAACTTGTTTCTTAGTCCTCTCCTCTGTAAAAAGCAGGGAGCGTCTTTAGCCTGCGTTTTCCTGGTCCTCTGACTCCATCTTCAAACATTCTTCTGGAAGGTTCCTGCTCAAACAAGCCGAGCTTACCTGAGTTTCTCAGGAGACAGAGGCGCCTGTCTCTGCTGCCGCACTCCTCTTCCTCTGCCTTAAAGCAGTTTGTTTAACAAATCTTCTTAATCTTGTCTCTTGACTCTGCGTCCCTGAGATCCCAACAGTGATCATTACAAAGAACAAAGGCCAATAAAACCTCAAGGTGAGGATTGATAAACATCCAAAGACGACGACGCTTAAACCTCAACACTGATAATAAAAGATGGGCTTTATTTATAGTAATCAGTCTATTATAGACCCACTCTGATAAAAAAAAGTGTTTTTAACATGTTCTTGTGGCATTTTTTTCTAATGATGGAGGGCAAATATTAAGGAAAATTAAGCTTAAAAATGCATTTCTGAACATTACTTTTTTGAATTGTTGTAATTGCAAATTGTGCATGAAAAGAATAGTTTGAAAAAGTCTTTAGCTGTGACTGAGACGCTTGAATTGACGGGCCACAAACTCCCTGCTCAGCTGGTGCGTCCACTGTCAGACAAATGGATTCATCATCATCTTTGTTTTCCTCGTCTGAGCTGGAATCTGGATCTTCACTGTACAACTGGATCGCTCCAATAATGTTTGATGTTTTTGTTGCACTTGTAATGTTAGCTTAAGGCTGTGAGGGGCTGTAAGCTAGCGGGAAATCGTGTAAACCGAGAGATGATAGAACATTTGGTATGGGCTTACTCTGCACCAATGGTTCTGCCTACAACTAGGAGGTGAACTTCTAATGAATTTCTGCCTCTCTATGGAAGAGGGTAAAAACGACATACATTATTATGAAAAGTCCACGGGAACATCTTGAAATGAGTGAAACAGACTATTCTCGTTCCCTTTTTGGTGCTCCTCGTGTGCAAAACAAGCAACATGGACATCTGGATATGTGAATGATAAAGGCAGAATGAAGAGACGGTTTTACACCCAGATGTGCACCTCTGCGCTCCCTTATTTTACATATAACTCCTTATTAGCACACCGAACCCCAGAAACAGGCCTGCAGCGGTGGCATGCAGGCTACAGTAGATCATTAGAGGATTACTGTTGGATTTTAAAACATCCCAAAATCTAACGAGTTAAAAGAACTGAGAGTTGTGAATAAAAAGAAGCGTTTTTCGCTGACTCACATTGAGTTCAGGAAACAGAAACGAGTAGTTTTTATCTCCTTTTGTGATTTGTCTTCTTTGAGTCAAGCATTTTTGATTGCAGATGAAGAGTGAAAACAAATACAATAATGTATAAAATTGAAATCAATACCATTTTGAGATCTTCCGGCAGCTTTCCCGTTGAACTGAAATGACATTTGTACACGTTTTTTTTTCTTCCTTTAAATGTTAGGATCATTTTGACAGGCGAGATCGCGATCTGCGCGCGCACATCTGCTCAAAAACACTTTTCAATTGTTCAGTTCTTTGTGGCAAAAGAAAAGTCTGACTTCTTGGCCATCCAGCTGCGTGGATCACAGTCCAAATTATAGACTGTGATGTCATGACGCACAGCTCCTATTCTTCACCTTCTCCGTTTGTGGCCCCCACTCAGCTGATGCATTAAGAAGTGCGGGCTTTCGTGGTGGGCTCTGAACGCCCCCCGCTTTCTGGTGCTGCGTGTTCGGTTCTGGTGATTCTGCTGGACTGTGGTCGTTTGGGCATTTCTGTCCCTTTGGATCCAGTGTGCAGCCATCCTGGTTCCGGCGCTCGAACACGTTTACTCATTGAGAAAAGACAGGAGCCGTACTCCATCCTCATCCCCATCCTCGCCCTCTAGCACCCCGCCCCCTCCTCCTCTCTGACTCTCCCCTCCGTGCGTCTGAGGGGTACGTCGCCGTGCACGTGCCGGGGAGAGAGAGTCGCAACTGTTCCGTGCGCTGTCCGCCGGACGTAAGCGAGTATTGGCGCTCTGCAACCGGGTGGCGGAGGCGGAGGAAGGGGGGAGACTGGACTCGGAACCAGGAGAAGCGCCGCGGCTTCTCATAGCCCGCTCTCCCGAAACATGGAGTTGTTTCTTCTCGTCCTTCTACCCCTTTTTTCGGGATTATTTCCGCGCGCCGAGCCCGCGGAGGTGTCGGACGGGGAGAAAGGTAAGCCGGAGCCAGGCCGCCGGGGTGCGCAGTCCGCTCAAACTTGGCACGGCGGGTCTGGGGATGCTGCGGGAGCCGGTGCGGCGCGGAGGATGGAGCTGAAGGGGTTGGAATGATTAGAGTTGACGGGGGACGCCGTGGCAGTGCGGGGCGGCCGTCCACGGATGCCACCTGTGTCACGCTTGCAGGAGCTGCGCGTGCGATTTGAGGAGGATCCGCGCGGAGCGGGGCAGGCTCGCTGTCTGCGCCCGCAGGTGCGCAGCGGCGCTTTGCTTGGATGCAGCAGGTGAAGCTCTCCCCCGGAGCCGGAGAGGGCTCGTCCTCCGGCATCTCTGCTGTGGGATGTCTGAGCTCATGGCATCAGCTCTGGGGTGCGCACTGACCCAGCAGACGGCCGTCACTGAAGGATTTTGGGGATTGATCAGAAATTTGCTCCTGGATGGGGGCTGGTGGTGTCAGGGGGCTGCTGTCAGAGTCTCACGCGCTTCAGCATGCAGATTAGTTGGGGCTCGTTTTTATTTGCTTGTACATTCAGTGTCATTGAGAGAAACATTCCCATGATCTTAACTTATTGATTTATTCAGATGAGCCCCTTTTAAGAAATGGGAAATTAATCCTCCTTTAGTCTCAGTTTTCCTTAATTCTCTGGGTTTCAGTTCTTAATTGAAAAAAGTAAAATTCTTTGGATTTTTGAAAACCAAATCTCATCTTTTCCATTTAGACTTTCCTCTTCTCTCACTCCTTTCTAGATTGTCAGAGCTGCTCTGCTTGACTGTCACAAATGTCACTGACCCCCCCCCCCCCACACACACACACACCACCACCTCCACTTTATCACCAACTCGGTCTGGAAAACAGGGCTGGGGGTCTGCCTCCCAATCACAGCAGGCAGGACAAACAGCAGAGCGCTCCTCTCTGTGCGTGAAATGAAAAGATGGATTCGCCTCTTTCAGCTGCTTGAGAGCTGCTCTTGTCTGCTGCAGGGCGTGAGGTGGGGGCACCACATTTTAGCCCGGCTCAGAGTGAAAAACGAGACACGGCTCTAATGGCTCATCGGGGTTAGCAGCATATTTAAATTGAAAACCGTTAGGATCAATTCACCCTGGCATAGATCTGTGGGAGAGGGAAGATGGGACGCTGTGTGTGGATCTCTTGTCTGCTGTCCGGCTCCATTTGCAGCCAGAATAAATGAGGGCTCTCCTCTCTGTGTCTAAATGGATGGTAACGATAATGGCATTTCTTTCAACGCCAGAGCTGCTTGTTAGTTTAAATAGTCTAAAAATTAATTTGATGTGGGGAAGCAGCGTTCCTCTGCTGAATGAATTAAAAGCATCTCCGGAGCTCATTCCCTCTTTGCCATTAGAGTTTGTCTCTTAAATGTTCTTCTAACATTGGCTCCAAAGTGCTGATCTGACAAAACCATCAGCTTAGGAAATCTGGGCAACTTGTTTTCTAAAGAAACATCTAAATACTCTTTAATCCGATGCACTGACCTCAGCTCCAGATAAGCATCGGCAAACAGCTCAAGGTTGTTTGTAATGTACACCCCATTTAAAAGTTGATAGCATTGTGAAAGGCGCAGATAGGTCCAAACACTAATGCAGGTGAGACAGCCTGAGGAGCTAATTAAATGAGTGTGTGAGATACCATCACGCAAGTTCACGCAAGCAAGCGCAGACACACAAAGGAAGCCTTAGTTGGTGTTCGTGCGCATACGCTGACCAGCAGAGATAAAAAGCAATCTGCCTGCATATTTTAAAATGTCTATAATTCAATCTCCAGGAACGTCTGGGATGAACCAGCAGAGCCAGAATATGCTGGAGGTAAATTACAATAGCTGATTTGGAACCAATGATCATGAATAGAACAAATAAACCAATCTTATCTGAAGAAAGAGGGGAAAAAAAATCAATTGAGTTTAAAAAGACTTTATTCCCCAGTCTTGTTTTGGCGTGATAAGAATAAAAACAGTAATGCAAAAGTGTTTGTTTGGATTCAACTCAACTAATGATCATAAATCAATTGTTCTTACTTGCAGAAAGATAGCAAATGTTTTTTTAAAGATAACATAATAACTATAGTGATGTTTACTTGGTTTCCTTCTTTGCATAAACAAATATTGTTAATATTTTTGTTAATTAAATAATTACAAATGGATAACCATAATCATATAAATAAGTGCATTTTGCAAGTAAATTGGAATATTTAATTTACAGAGATAAAGCAACGCAGAAAAGGAGAAAAAAATTATCCTTCAGTTGCAAATTCTTCAAAAATATCACAAAGATCAAATGTTTTTTGAGCAAAAGAACAGAAAAAGTTCATTCTAAAAATCCTTTTTATTTATTTTTTACACAAATAATGTGTGGACTTTGGTATGCGATGAATTTTAGACAAAATGAAAGATGGCGTCTGCTTCCTTGTCCCTGAGTTTTCTTCTGTCTGCTCATGTTTCCTTGCAGCACACTGAGGAGCTTCTGCTGCTCCTTCTCACATTTTGCTGTCGGTGTTTTGGAGGGAAAATCTAGTTAGAAAAAAAAACACGAATGCTTCACCTTTCCCGGTGGGCTCGACATGAACTCATTCTGCAACGTGAAGATGTTTCTAAGACTCGATAGGGAAGCAAAGCTTTGAAAGAGAAACTTGTTTTGAAGTCTACAAATTTTTTTTTAAATCAGGACAAACTGCTTGATCTTTAATGTTGAGCTGTTGGTCCGTTTTCTCTTCCCCCCCCCCCCCGAGTTTCCCACATTGCTTTTGGCAAACATTGTTCACTAACATTCTGAAATGAGGAGTTCGTCCTCCTCCTGACTCAGTGCTCCTGTTTCACACGCGATAACCAGAGCTGCTGCAGCAATGGTGCAAGGACGACCATCTGGATAATCCCGTGGACATTCCTGTCAGTTTTAAGGAAGTGTTGCCTCTAATGATGGGAAGATGTGCATGTCCTCCCATGTCTGGATTCACGGTCTTCACCACAGCCTTACAGGGGTGTGAATGGAAGGGGACCGGGCTTTTCTTATGTGTTTGAAGGAGAGGCCTGCCCTGCAAAATCAGATTCCCACTATCAGCCCTTAAACTGGTGTGACATTGTGCACATGAAAAGGAATACAAACAAGCTTTAAAAGCTATGTGACTTGATGCTTTCAGTGTAATTAAGCGTGTTCATGCATTAAAATGGAGGTTTATAATTTTCAATCCTATGTGTTTCCATAGATAGATGTTGCACATCATTGTTTGGGGGCATCAAACTGTTTAAAAAGTAGAAATGCCAATCTTTTGGTTAAAGGTCTAATTGGTCTGACTCAATGTTTTGTAAAATCATATTCAATCCTAGTGAAAGTGAAGTGGATGAGTCTGTGTGGGGTGAAAGGTCACTTCTGAGGCGCTCCTAGCTCGCTTGTATCTCAGCCAGCAGAACTGCTCTGACTGATTAGTTGAATTTACGTCGTTTTCAATCTGTCTTTGTGCTCGTCTTTGCTTCTTGAGTTGGAACAGTCGCTTTACCCCAGATTTACGTGGGTCTGGAGTCCGTCCATGCCTTCTCCTTCCTTACTTTGTCCTTGTAAAATGCACGTCTTGGGTCATGAACAATGTTGTCCTTCCAAAATTAAATTTTCGTCATCCATGGCAAAAATGGACGCCGGGGTTAACGTGTGTTTATGTGTGGAAATGTCACCTTAAATATGAAATACAATTATATAAAGTTTATGTTTGATAGTACAACAGATGTTTTTATTTTGAAATCCAGACATGTTTCCTGTTTCTCTGGCTTTTTTATCGCAACGTTGACACATCAACAGACTGGACATAGAACTCCTGCGTAAAGCTTGAGTTGGGTTGTCAATTGTCAGGCGCAGACGTGGCGGAGGCGAGGTAAACATTCCGATTGATTCATGAATGTATTATTTTTCTGTGTCAACGCAAATCAACAGACGTAGCGAAGACGGACCAGTGGAAATCAGCCTTTAGAGTGATCTGGTGTTTTCCACAACTAAATCCATGTCTCATTCTCAGGAGTTTATGGGAGTGACCCCCCAACCCCTGGGCTGCGGACCGGCACCGGTCTGTGGGACAGTTGGGCCGCAGGAAAAAAAAAACCCCAACATGACCTACATTTTTGGTTTTGTTTTTGTTTAACTGATTCTGATGGAAGTTTTATTTTGGAAGACTACTGGATTTTTACACCACATCCGACTAATTTTTGACTCACGCATGCTCGGTCATGTGTCGAAAATCCATCTGCTACTTTCTTTAAGCGGCTGCGCTGACTGCTAGATTTAAACCCCCCAAGCTAGCAGAGAAACAAACGTATTTGGAAAGTTTCCTTCGGCAGAAAGGATCCAGTGAGGAAACAGAAGAAAAAGGCTTTGACTTCAAAATAAAAGACGGCCGCATTTAATTTTATGAATTTTTTGAGACAGTTATTCTCACAGACCATAGAAATAATGCAGAATATTCAGCAACCAGCTGTCTAATATTAAGAGGATGCTGCTAGAATAGTTGCTTAAAAGGTGAATCTATGTTTATCATTAAAATATAGTTTTTTAAACATTTTGTATTTATTTATGTCGCACCTGAGGCTGAAGTTGGCGTCATATTTTTTTTTTTAGCTTCCATTTTGACTGATGTGGGTTAATGGAAAATCTATGTCACATTTTGAAATAGATTCCATGATTCCTTGACTAAATCAAGGTTAAAAATAAGTCTTAAAGCAGTTGCAGATTTTTAAAGATAAACTTCTTCAAAAGTTAAAGAAAACTGAAGAAGACACCCACTTTCGCCTCATACAGGGCTGTTTTTCTAAACGTTGTCTGACATTAAACCGGTCCACGGCCTGCAAAAGGTTGGAGACCACCACTGTGTGACTGAGGGAGGGGGCTTGAGGATTTTAGCGGTCTTGTTGTGGACGTACTGTCCCTTTACATTGCAGCCGATTCATTCACATGCAGTCCTCTGTAGAATCAGTTATCAAAGCTAATCTAATGGTGTTGCCCAAAAAGTAGCTTTCTGAAAGCTTTTCAGATCCACTGAACCCCCCCACTAAAATGTATGAAGGAAGGGGCAAAACTGAGGTGTTGACTCTTGACATTTTGATTCAAGCAGAAATGCCTTACATGAAGGTCACAATCATACAAGCCTGACTGAGCTGCAAAGGGAACAAATTTTAAGTTGCTTCAGCTAAACATTATTTTAGAAAAAGTCTCTCAAGAACTGCTGTTTCTTACTTGAACTTTCTTTCAGAATATGAACTGCTCAACATTTTAAATTGGACATTAAAACTGCAGTTTTTCCCTAAGCTGCAAAAAAAAGCCCGTAAATCTAAAGGGACTCTGTTCTGACACGACTGAATTGGACGTTTGGGGTATGCATCGGTGATTATGCAGTCCAGAAGTAACGCTATCTAAAGGTGTACAATCCCCCCCCCCTAGCTAAGTGAAATAAACTGTTACATTTCTCACATCGACCGCAGGGAACAACACCCAAGTGCATACAGAACGCTGGCAGGCAGGAAGCATCGGCTCTTTTTATGAGCTAATGTGAAAAATACGGTCTCAAAGTAAGACGGGCAGCTTGGAAGCAAGAGCAGGTGTTGGATGACAAGAGCCGAAAAACGTAAACATCCAAGCGGAGCATATGGCTGTGTGACAAGACGCCAAGGCAGGATGGCAGGTGAGCATGCACAAGGGCTGATGGGAGAATTAGAAACAGGGGGGTGTGGCATTCCGCTCAAGCAGGGAGAAAGTTTGAGGGCATGTCAGATGGATTGACAGGATGAGCAAAAATCAAATCAAAATAAATCTAGTACGATTCTATGAAATATACATCAATCAATTATTAATATGTAGGCATACAGTATATTGGTTTGAATACGTATTTCTCCATTGATTTGCACTGTTTGCTTATATTGGAATCTAATTAATCAATAAATCAAAAAATCATTTCAATTTTTCAGAACTAACTTCTTTTTCCACATGCTTCCACTAACTACTCATGCCTGCTAAAACAACTAAAAACTACAAAATAATGTGGTTCCTGTCTCCGGCTCGACTCGCGCCTTTGACTGTCCCCCCAACCACAGCTGGATGAAGCTCGTCTGCTGGACTTTATATATGTAGTTGTAGATTTAGATAAGTTACTTATTCTCTATGAGTTCTGGTAAACCGCCTGTCCGTCCTGGGGGAGGATCCCTCCTTCATGTGGGCACCCCTGAGGTTTCTTCATTTTTTCCGGAATCCGTTTTTTTTGGGAGTTTTTCCTTACAGCGAAGGGGGGTCTAAGGGCAGGGATGCCAGTATGGCTTAGTCAGTTTGTTAGTTCATTTTAGTATTTTCCTATTGAACTCTTTGTATTCGTGATCCTTTTGAGTTCATGTTTTACTTCGAAGCCCATCGAGACGACTGTTGTTGTGATTTTGGGCTATACAAATAAAATTGAATTGAATTGAATTGAACCTATAAGAAGTTGGCATTGCGGCAGACTTGCCTTTACCGTGGAATTTAGGCAGGCAGAAACCTTGAAAACTCAAATGGTAAGAGAATTACTTTGTGAATCTGTGGGCAAACGCTTACAGAATGATTAAAACTGTATAGTTCTTCAGACAGAAAAGATTCCAAATGAAAAGGTTTGAGGATCCCTTTCATTTTAACTCTTGGTTCGTTTTAGTCATCGGAAATCTTCTCCATACAAATCTACATTCAATCTATTTCCTTTCTTGACTGATTTTTATTTAAATGATTGTTTTGCTCACTAATTATTATACATCTGTCAGAGACAGATTCTCCTTTTTTAAATTCATTTCATCGTGAAAAACGTATTTATTTAAATTAATTGCCTTTAGCATGAAAAAACAACCCTAGCAGACCAATGAACTATTGTTGAACTAAAAACATTTTTATAATTGCGGTTTCTACAGAACGTTAATGAGACAAATTCCAGAATGTTTTGAAAACTGTAGGATTTCTTTATACTTAGACTTAGACTTTTAATGTACTGCAGCTTTATATTTTTTTATGCACTTCAGGGAAATGGGTCTGTATGTCGGTTTAGTATTTCATCTCAGATGGGTCTTTCTGGTAGGACTTTTGCCCGTTCTTCTCATGTCTGACTGGGATCCAACTTCCTCCCACAGAACGTGCTTCATAGGTTGGTTTCATTCGTTCATAGGTTGGATGGAATGGTTTCTCTGAATGTGGTTCTCTGATGAACCGGCCACCTGTCCAGAGTGTGCCCTCCCTTTGACCCATGCCAGGACAGGGTCCTGTGGGAGCGCACTCCAGACAAGGCCGGTGCAGATGATGGATGGTTAAAAATATAATTCTGACCTTTTTCCAATACAGTCATTTTATGAGTCTACAATGACTTCTAGAACCTCATAGTGGATCCTGTATCCTATTATGTTGAATAACACTGTATGACTATGAATGAATGTGACCATAGTACTATCATAGTAGTACTAGTATCATAGGATTATCATTTTTTGCAATTTTTGTTCTCAAAGCATATGTGTCATCAGGACTGACATTTACCTAACTTATTCTGAATACCAGAATATACTGCACTGTAAATAGATAACTTAACTTATAGATAAGTTAATTCTTTAGATAAGAGTTCTGGTACATCACCTGTCCGTCCTGGGGGAGGATCCCTCCTTCATGTGGACACCCCTGAGGTTTCTTCTTTTTTTCCCGGAATCCGTTTTTCTAGGAATTTTTCCCTTACCGTGAAGGAGGGTCTAAGGCAGGGGTGGGCAATTCCAGGCCTCGAGGGCCGGTGTGTCTGCATGACTTCCAGATATTCTTGCCCTACGCATGGCTGATTACCTGCTTCAGGTGTGTCCAGCCAATCAGAACATGCCAGAGCAGGGTATGTTGGAAAACATTCAGGAATGCGGACCTAAGTGTCCACCTCTGGTCTAAGGGGAGGGATGCCCGGTTTGGTTTAAGTAGTCTGCTTAATTTGTTTATTTTAAAATTCTCCTATTGAATTCTATGTATTCATGATCCTTATGATTTTATGTGTACTTTAGAATTACTGGTACGAAGCCCATTGAGACGACTGTTGTTGTGATTTTGGAGTAGATAAATAAAACAATAAAGTTTAATTGAATTGAAAACACTTGTGCTACCATGTCAAGTACATTACATTATTTTATGAAGCTACAGAACGTAGCTTTTATTGTGATAAGTGAGCCCTTATAGCTTGATTTCTACTTGTTTTAAATTGGTTATGTTTTCAGCACTTCTGCAAAAACTTTAGAATCTCTCTCCTTTTTCTGGTACTGAAAACAATCCTAAAGCTGCGTTCTCACCCAATGTGGTTCATGCATCAGGGGTGTCCAGTTTCAATATGAACTCAGATGCAATAAAAGTTCCTGCGGTGCGTTTTAAACGTCGGGCACGGCGGTCTGGCGGCAGCTCATTTCGGACGTCAAAAGCATCGTGTCCAGAGTTCAGAATTTAAATTCAGCATCAAATTTGCTCTGTGTCAACCAATCAGGGACTCAGCTTTGGCCAATGATGTGTTGAAGATACAATCAGTGGATGGAGTCCAAAACCAACATGAAGGGTAATCTGATCATTTTTCTTCTGAACTTTGTATTAATTTTTCTTATTTGTATGGAGACCATAATAAAAAAGTCCTCTGATTTCATTCGTGTTTTTCTTTTTCCCTCCCTGGACTAATGTGGGACAGTAAGTCATCAAACTGAGTCACAAAGAAGCTGAAAGCGCCGTCATTTGGTGTGAATGCAGCATTAGAGAAGGAACCGTGCAGGTCTGAGTAGCAAAAGTCTTAGTCATTTCGTTAGTTGCTCCACATGTGGTGATTTGTAGCTCAGAGTTCGGGTTTCCAAGGACAGGAAAGGACTCCGGTTTAAAGGAACACCTGTATTCTCTTCATATAGCATAGTTGGTAATGTGGACTTTATGAAAGTTGCATTTGGACAACCTTTTTTGTGTCTTTAAAATGAACATTTCCAAGTTTGCAAATGAGGAAGGCTCCATGTGGAGCAAACGGTTCCCGGTCTAAAACCGGACAGAGTCCTCCAATGCAGGTGGGGGTGTTCTCTGTGCTGTCCGGGTTCCTCCGACAGTCCAGAATAATGCATGTTAGGTTAATCGCTGATGCAAAACTGACCACAGGAGTGTGCACGCTTGGTTGTTCCTGTGTGTAGACCTGTGGTGGGCTGGCTCTGTGCCCCGCCTCTCACCTGATGACAGCTGGGATGGAGCCCCCCACCTCTGTGACCCTGAGCAGGATGAAAGATGGTCTGGTGTATGCAAATGAGAAACTCATAAACACAAACGAGGAACACATTTGCACTTTTTCTAAAGCTTCTTTAGCCTCCAGTTACAGAAATAAAATAATTGGATGATTAGGACAGATTTTATTCCTCAAAATATGTTCTTTAACGCCATTTGGCATTTCAAAATAAAATTAATTATGGATTCGAAGCCAAGGGGAGAATCTAGCTTTTCCTGATAATTTCCATAGTAAAAGAAGACTGTTGCACTGAATGCAAAGAAAGCTAAAAATGTGAAGGTTTGTTACCTTATTAGATGTGAAATACTTATATCTTTTAGAAAAGCTCTAAAATATCCACACTACAGCTGAGTCAGGCATATTTGAGGTGTACCAGCTCATTGGAGATCAGAAAAGCTTTAAATTGAATTACTATTGTGTTACGGACTCTTCCTTCCCCTCCATATAAAAAACTCACAACTCCAGGTAGAGTTCAACACCCTGACTTGGGTCTGTGACAGGCATAAAAGTAAAAAATACAGCTCCTCTGCAGCTCTAGTCGCTCTGAGGGGACAGGCCTGTATAGCCAACATTACTTTTCAAAAAAAGTATCAGTTAGTTTTTTTTTTCGTAGAAAATAAATTCAGAGGACTCTAATACTTGGTGGAAGTTCTTGAACAACTGTAATGAATTTAGCTTTTTATGAACAAAGGAAATAAACTGTGCGATTAAAAGATTTGTAGGAACAGAAAATTATGAACATGCATTGCATTTAATAAAAAAAAATCCTGCTGTTTTTTTGATTTTTCTGATTTACAGGCTGTACACAAACCTCATAAAGTTTCTTAAAATGAACTTTTATGCAGTGAACTATAAGAGTCTCTGACCTTAAAGTGGAGCTCATTGGTTGGTACCTTGGGTTGACCTTCCATGGTCAAGTGGAATTCTGTTTTCAAAGCTGCCTCACTTCCTTTTTGGGAAACCATTATCTTAAAATGATCCTGCCAGCTGTGCGGTCTCCTCTGTAGCTCCATTTTCTGCCCACAACCTGTTCTGACATGGCAGCAAAAGTGTTCACTTCAGCAATCGGCAAGCCTCAGGAGGGAGAAGGGCCCACACACTCACTCTGTCTTCACTCGGTAATTGAAGAAACCACATGTAGATTCAGGTTAAAACTGTGTAGAGCGTTGGAGGAGAGAATGGGGGAAGAACAGCAGATACTGCACGAGTCAGCACTGCTTCATCTTTTGTGCTTTGCTTTTGGCTTCCATGTCAGCTGTACTGCACTTCAGATGCTGGTGCTCTCACGTTTGCTCTTCGTGTTTGCCTTGGCTCTAAAACCAGACAACCCGGATGGTGGCGGTGCGTTGAGTTTCAGGCTGAATGTTAGCAGATTCAGAGCTGCAAGCAAACTGGAATTCTTTCCCCAGCAGCGCATTAAAAACCACCGGAGACTTGACAGGGTTTTTTCATGTTTGTTTTTAAGGCCTGCGCTTAGGCAGCATTTTTGCTGGGTTCAGTCCAGCATTCGGCCCTTTACAAGCTGTAGAAAGACACTGAAACATCCATCAGAGGATGTCGGCTGAGTGTTTCGACGGTTGAGCTCTCACATGTCGTTTCAGGACAGAGGTGAAGGATGGCCTCCAGCGACTTAAAAAATTCAGAAAAAGGAGCAAGTTCAGGACAAAACCCAGATATGGAAAAAAGGCTGTTGGATTTTTGATACCGCCAGGTTTAATATCGCTTCTCGCGCCCTTAATGGGTTACAATTCAATCAGGGATAGATTTGCTTTGCTTGTAAAAGTCAGGGGCTGTAAATTGACTTGTGGCATTGATTACCGATAGGAAGAAGCTTTCCCTTTTTGATGCTCATGATCTGTTTTGGTTAAAGTCTGCCTTGACTTAATTATTTGGGTTGCATGGGGTGTTAAATTGAGTTTACTTTATTTTACAATGGTAATAATGAACTAAAACGACTTTTAGGAGGAATCTTACCGGAGATAAACCTACGATCGGATTTACATGCAAGTAGAAATGTTTCAATAAGCAGAGTTCTGTGATAGGCTTTAGTCATTCAGTTCATTGCCATCGGTTGTTGATTAAAGGATCAGCTTTAAGTGAAGACTATACCTCCTAAGCCTACCTTAAGAGTCAACAGCTTAACAAAGAAGAGCTATTTGAAATTGAACATCAGCAAAGCAAACAACCGGATCTCTTTAGACGAAGTGGACTAGCTCAACAGAGACTATCTAGAACAGTGTTTTTCAACCAGTGTGCTGTGTGTGTTCATCCAAACAGGCCCTGATAAAACACTGAGTAATTAGGAATATGAAAGATCATAAAATACTTTTTTATTTTTTTTATTTGACTCTATTAAAGACACTTTGATAAGAATGACGGTACAGCGATTTAGCTGCAACTAAAGCCGTTTTCTGAAAAGTCCCGCCCCTTTAACTCTCTCCGCCAATCATTCTTGGAGTCTTAATCACATGTCATCAGTCTGACCAATCAGAAGTGGTTAAAGTCTTCACTTCCTTGTTCTGATTCTGCTCATGAAGTTTCTCAGTTCCAACAGAAATACCAGCTAAAGCTCGTCTTTAGCGGTGTAGCTTTCCACAGAATCCGGTGTCAGACCGTGGAACAAGTGAACAAAACAATGAAGCTAAGAGAAGAGAGTCTGTCTGCCATCACTACATCTCCCATGATGCATTGGGTTAAAGCGTCTCGGCGCACAATAAGTCTCTACTCTTAACGTCTTGAAAAAACAACGAACACAAATCAAACAGTTTTTAAATCTTCTAACTTAACTTTTTTTACATCTTTTAGAAAAACAGCTGCAGCGTCCAGCTTTTTCTGCCACAATTATCACAAAAATGCATGTGAGATTGCGGAGGAGCTGTAGATCAATGCAGACAATGATTTTCTCCTTTTTTTAAAAATTTTTGGATGCTGGTGTGCCGCGGGATTTTTGTCAAGGTTAAAGTGTGCCGTGGCTCAAAAAAGGTTGAAAAACACTGATCTAGAAGGTAAGGGCTGAGTGTGAAGCTTGAGGCAGAGTTGAGCAATCCTCTTTCTTCAAGTGTCTCAATGGGTAAAAAAAGTCCATCTGCAGCATTTGGTCTGTCAGAGTAGTACCTGTCAGGATTGAGGCAGCCCCCTGAGGAGATAACGTGTACATAAAGTTGTGTTCTCAGCGTGCAAAGACCTTCAGCGTGTCAGCAGCGCATCAGCACACTTTGGTGCATGCTGGTGGACTTTCTTCCTCCAGGACGCCTGCAGCCCAGCAGGAGCTGCAAGTTCCCTCTTCATTTAACCCGGATGTGCTTTCTTTGGCCCGTTTGACCCATCTTCAAAGTGTGTGGAACTGATTCAATGTACAGTAAACCCTTGTTTTTCGCAGGGGTTACGTTCCAAAAAGAACCCGTGATAGGCAAAATCCGTGAAGTAGAAACCTTTATTTTTTTTTACAATTATTATCCAATTAAATACTCTATTATACATTGAAAAGAAAGAACAGACCATTTTACAGGCTCAAGCATTTGTTTCATTTAGAAACGTTTTTTTCAACAAATAACTTCTGTACTGTACTGTCAAATAATAATTTTAATCATCGATGTGAACAGAAGGCTTCAAATCGCGGAGATTAGCCCCGCCCACCGCGACCCGAGAGTAATTGAACAGGAGAAAATGTAAAATGATTATGAAAAAAATACAAAGTACAGTGGGACAAATAGTGACTCAGGTGTATTTCACTGCTCCTCAGACTGAGCCGCTGCATCCTGACTCCGCTCTGCAGTGTTTTCTTCTTTTGAAGCCCGCGGTGCAGCTGTGTTTGTTCAGGAGAAGAACATAGTGATAGGCAGTTGTCGCTCTTTTTTCTACCAAGTTGCAAGATGATTTGCATGTACGTGTTGTAGATTTAGCAAGCTGTTTTACGTACGTGTACATATTAAACAGCAACGTTATTGACGCACAGGTAGAGAAGAAGCAGAGTGACTTTTTAGCCAATCAGAATGCAGAACACAATTCACAATGCAAATCCGTGAAGTAGCGAAACCGTGAAAAGTGAACCGTGTTATAGCGAGGGATCACTGTAGTCAATTATTTCTCCGGCCTCTGCCTCTAGCTCCTCATCTGTAGGAAACATGTTCTCTTTAAGTACAGTTCCTGACAGATTTGGATGACTCTTCCTGATTTGGAAAAAAAAAAAAAGTCCTCTTTCTTTGATTTCCTGCCACAACAGAGAAGCACACATCACTTAAGATGCTCTGATCAACAGGTCGGAGATGGAGATTGGATGATTCGCCATGTTGTTTACCTAATGTGCAGCCGGCTCATCGGCTTAGCATATTTTTTTATTTTGAATCAATATTTTCTTCCTGTTTGCACACATGCATGTGAGTCTATCTTCAGCATTTAGCCATTTCCTCTGTTGTCAGTTTAAATAGTTACACATCAGATGCAGCAACACAGACAATAAGGTTTCAGACACGTAAACACATACAGCCAAATAAACATCAAATGCTGGTAAAACTCCACTCAGTGGTGCTACAGTATGGTTAGAGTGTCCGTGCTTTTAAAAGAACTCCAAAGTGCCTTTTAAAAATGATCATGTCTAATGAACTGATTCAAACTGAATTTTGAGTTTTGCTAATCCTGACGTGAAATTTTTGAGTTACTTATTTGAATTGGGGTTTTATCTTAAATAAATAAAAGTAAATATTACAATTTAAAAATATTTATGTATTGTCCTGTGCATCTTGAAAACCATCTGCATATTAGATGTGTGCACAGTTTCACAAATCAAAATTCCTTTTGGAAATGCACTATGAAAAACTCAGATCCTGAAAATTAAGAGCCAGCAGGAACACAAATGGTTTCTACGTGGTTTGAAATGATTAAACAAACCAAATGCTCTCTATAAAGATGGATGTTGACACATAAATACACCACAAAATCAAGAAATCAAAGTCTAAATAACTAAAAAAACAGTAACATGGGGGAATATATATATATATATATATATATATATATATATATATATAT